>PVIJ01002545.1:114692-157720 GCA_004024925.1 Scalopus aquaticus | reverse complement strand
CACCCCCCGCCCCATGGTCACAGGTCACAGGCGGGCAGGAGGGCTGCTGCCTGCAAAGGGAGAGTTGATGGCAAGGAACACCTACATAAGCACAGGCCTGCAGAAGGACTCTGCCCCTGGCTGGCGCACAAATTGTACTGATCTAGTTCTCTTCTCTTTGGAAGGGGCTCTTTCATTGTGGAATGTTTCATTTTTGTTGATTTCGAATGACTATGTAGAATTTGAAAAGGATGGAGATTTTACAATGGCCTCAATCTCCATATCCTCACCTCTGGTCTGGTCTGTGCCTCCTGACACTCTCCACAGCAGTCTGACACCTGCTTGGGTCTGCGCCTGGTGATCTAGAGCTTGGCACCTAAGAATTTTTTCATTTCTATCATTAGTTTAATGACTATGTTAATCACTTCTACCACCACTTCTAGCTAATAGCTTTGCTTGAGCCAGGTTTCTGGTCTTGTGGTGCTCAGCCTCCAACATAATCAGTGTTTGTGGGATAGTTTAGGCCTCGGAAGTACAACCCTCCTCTTTCTCCCCTTTATTTCCTTGCCTAAACTGTGACTGCAATAAACACTCCTGAACTACAGGGTTCTGAAGGTTGATTTCAGAATTTTTTTTAAAGATTTATTTATGCATACAAGCTGGGGTGTAGGCCAGAGGTGTGGGGTGGCAAGAGGATTTACCAGAGACAGAGTGGGGAGCAGAACAGGCAGACTGACTGAAGTACACTGCTGAGGTGAGCAGTGGGTGAGACAAGAGAGGTCTGCTGCACCATGTGGGAAGCTCCCTGGCTGGGGATGGAACTCTTGCTGCAGTGGCTGCTGATTGCTTCATACTGCTGAGACTTAACCCCTTGAGCTACCAGGGAGGCCCCTACCCCAGATTGTTAACGTTTATCTGCTTTGTAATACTGAAAAGAAAATCATTCATTAGTCTTGACATTTAAATGTATGAAGTTTGAGACAAAACTTAACATACCTCCCTCCAGACTACTTTGTGCTATTTGCCAGATTCAGTGCATGTTAGAAACTTTAAGGTAGAGCAGGACACGACTATTTGTGGCTTTGGGGGGTAATAAGAGCTTCGAGTTATTTTCAGAAATAACTGTGTTTTTCCTAAAAATGTTTTAAAAGAGATGAGTAGCTGGGGTTTTCTTCCTCTTGGGGATTTTATATTTAGACATTGGGGGTTGGGGGGTGGAAATTGAGGCGGCTGTAGCAAGAATCATTGTGGCTGGTACACCTCTTGTGAAGGAAGAGGAGCATTATTTGTGTTAATGGTGGGAACACTGAGTCTAGCTAGAGCCTGGTTGTGTTTGTGTCCATCCGGGGAAGGTGGGGAGGAAGTCACTTGGATGGACTCCCTGCTGGGTTGGCAAGGACCAACACTGCTGCTTGGGAGTATTCCTCACTCCCCCACCCCGCAGTCATTCTCTGACTCTTGTTTTCCTGTCACACAGGTAGACAGCCCCAGTTCCAGTTCTAAATTCTGCCATGAAGGCAACCAGACATGAGCAGTGTCAATTGCACCTTGTGCTCAGGTAGCAATGCCAGGGTGAACTCTGGAAACATAGAAAAGGACAGAAAGATCTTTCCTATACAAAACTTTATCTTACAAGGTAAAGATGAGCTTTATCTTCCAAAATGAAGCCGCCCAGCTAAGATGACACATGATCACCATAAGTCAGTCCTAACCCCAAGCCATGGGTTTCACAGGTCATCCAGAAGGTTCTGTAAGTCACCAGGGTCACCTTTATCTAGATAGCACCATCAGGCTCTCTCAGATGGCTCCCACTCACGTTTATTTATGTAATTTCATTTTCTTGTAGTTTAACGCACTGTGTCTCTATCTCTTTCACACTCATGCACAATAAGATTTGGTAACCTATTTTAATGAGGCAATTATATTTTAACTCCATTATGTGCAATTATCCACTCACTTAAATTGCCTCAGCTGCAGCTCCTGGTGTTGATGTCTCACTGGCACTCGGCTGCTCTGCTCGCTGGCCCCTGGGGGCAGCTGGCGGCTGGGCCTGAAACACTGGAACACCGACACTCTCCTGCCCCTGCTGCTCTCCACAGGTGGCTTATGCTGCCACAGGGCAGGGACAGTTACAATTTCCGGGCCACCCAGTGGAGCTCTTGATTGGTGTGTGTGTGGCCTAGTTTTCTCTCTTTTGCTGGCCTGGCAAGTTTGTTTATTCAGGCCACACAACCCCCAGGTAACCCTCTGTTGTTTAGGAGATTTGCTACTTAACACCACTCACAATTTAAATTTAAATTCACTGGCCTCCCTGGTGGTGCAAAGTTAAGTGCAGCACAATGACGTGAGCAGCAGCCACCACAGCAAGAGTTCCTGATACCCAGCCAGGGAGATTCCCTCATGGCGCAGCAGACCTCTCCTGCCTCGCTCACTGCTTCCCTCAGCAGTGTGCTTCAGTTGATCTGCCTGTTCTGCTCCCCACTCTGTCTCTGGTGAATCCTCTTATCACCCCACACCTCTGGCCTGCACCCCAGCTTGTATGCATAAATAAATAAATCTTTAAAAATAAATAAATAAATTTAAATTCACAATTGAAATCTGTCCTGCAAAGAAAATTAGAGAGCAGTAAGATACAAAAGGTATAACCATTTCCTGGTTTGTACCACAGGTGGTATTTTGGTAATTTACTGTAGTCACACTCACCAGTATGCGTCACTTATGCATATTAGCTGTGTTTTCTCTTGCAGCTGCCAGTGGAATACCATTGCCCTCGGAGCCCCGTGGGTCAACACAGGCTACACCAAGGCCCCATCAAGTTCATGGAGCTCTGCCTAAAGACAGCCAGTAGTGATACTAAGGACTTTCCAAAGCATCATCGTGAATGGCCTATCATTTGCATCCCTAGTAAGAGCCTCAAAATTAAATGTTATTTCTATTCCCCTTTTTACAGATAAAGAAACAGAGAAACAATTATGTGACTTGACTTATGTATGTGACAGAAACTTGACTGAAACCCAAGTTTTCTGTCACTGGATCCAATGCTTCTCCCCCTGCCCCCACTGCCTCCTCCTCACCTACTGTATCATGCTCCATAGTATGTGTTTATTTGTGCCTTTCTATGTTATTCAGTATAATCCACTTAATTATGTTAAAAACAAAAAGAAATCTCTTTGTGTCTCCAGGGGTGGCTACATCCATTAGTCAGAATACTAAATAACATTCACTGTCAAATTTGTTTCAAGAGGGACAGTTCAAGAATTAACTGTGACAAGCTTATTCATAATGAAAGGGCTTAAGATCATGAGCTTTAATTTCTCCCAATCAAGTTTTAATTACTGAAAAGTTTGATAACAACCGAAGCGTGTGGTTACTGCACTCTTGATTGCTGGGAGGCTTTTTCACAAGAGCTTCCACTGCCACATTGTCTTCTCTTCTTGTTTCTATATGACCTCACTTGATAATACTATTCTTTGTAGTGTTCACTTTCACTAAAAAAAGTCTGCATTCTTCAGGGCTCAAGCATTAGCTGCTCATTAACTGCTCCTCCTGGCCTAAGTGGAGCAGGCAGAGCATGGCACTGCTCCTCGCTGCCTCCTCCCACACAGGCCAGTGGAGGAAAGCGCTGCCTTGCTAGGGCCTTTCCATGCCCAGCTGATGGGCCAGAGCCACCGACTCCCAACAGCTCAGGACCCATCCTCAGAATGTCACTCAGCAAGTGACAGAGCTAAGAGTCTTCCTGAACTTCTCCAGCAGATACTGAAAGGTATTTGCCCACTCAAGTCTGTACTGCTCAATTTCCAAGCACTTCTTTGTACACTGTCTCAATGTCAGAAAAGTTTGGTCTGGTGTGTTTGTCCCAGGCAGCCAGATGGTGTGGGAGTGTGAGCCTCGCCTTTCCCCGGGTCTCCTCGAGAGCCCTCCCCTGCCCGTTGTCTGTCGCTTGGTCATCACTGCCAGTTTGTGACTGGACGCTGGAGCAGGGCGTTAAGGAAATGCTTTGACCCAGGTTTTGAGACAGTTGTGATTTAATCCCTGATTGGGGCCGCCCTCTTGGGGGAACATATCAACCAACTAGGCTTTTCTTTCCTTATAGATATGGTTCCTGCCCTCAGGGAGCTTATAGTCTTTATTTCCTCTGCTCTTTATTGTTTGAAGGCAGGAACTGGGCTTTATTCATCTTTAGGTTATATTAGAAATATGGTTATAAGTAACTGTATTAGTTATATAGTTATTATCTATAAATTATATTATCTTTAAATTATACTCAGTGCAACTCATATAATGTGAAAATATATTACATGCTCACCAAAAGTCAGAGAAATTCTCAGTGATTGAAATAGACTTTCTTGAATTTGCACCCTGGCAGAATGGTGCCAGCTGACCACTGATCATCTCTTTCCTCAGGGAGCCTTCTTAGACTCTTGCTGGTCTGAGAGCTCAGTTCTTGACCTCCTATGTTTTTCAAGTATATATTGATTCACCTTATGGTCTCTATAGAAAACAGAAAACTGGTCCTCCTCCAATTACCAGTTGAGGAACAGAGGGATTTTCTGAATCAGACAAACTCTCTAGCTTGAGGCTCTAATGACACAGCAGTGACTGGCTGGTCCATACCCAGACTGACATCACTGTCCCAGGAGCTCTTCCTTTTACACCTGCCATGTTGGGTCACCGATTTGGGGCTAAGCACTTTGTATATTTTATGCCTCATCCTCTCATGAGCCCCACAAAGCTGATGATGGTTTCTCTGTTCTTCGAATGAGAGGTTGAGAGACGACCCCCAATGACAAAGTAGGGGTCACAGCCAGCCTGTCCACTCTGTGCTCCTTTTACCTTTTCACTCTCCCTCCATCCTGATGCCAAAAAAGGAAAAATAGCAACTCCGTCTCCAAGGCTACAGAAGGAGGAGACTGGTCCTACCAGGATTCAGCTCTTTTGGAATATTTATGTACAGTTGTGCCTTGGCTGAGACCTGGACTGAAGCAGCAAGGAGCACTTTCTGAACGGACTTCCCTGGCTGTTTGAAGGAGCGCTTTCTCCATGAGCAGGACTTCCCTAGTAGTGAGTGCCTTCAGCCTGGTGGCTGTCTGTTTGCGAGGCTTCTGGAAGACAAAGAGGAAGAGATTTTATGCCAAGTATACATTTTTCCACTGACAACCAAAGAAACTGAGACATGGTGCTTTTTAATTATTGGAAGTTGTTTATGCCTCTGCTTTCATTTGAGCAGAAAGAAAACAAAACAAAAACTCTCAGCTGAAAATTGTCTGCTTTTAGATCAGCAGTGCCCAGTTAGTAAGAGAGTTAGACCACTGTAACTTATCAGTTACCTAGTAGTCATTGGAATGTAGAAATCTGCACCAGCCTGACTGTAATCAGGATTCTTTTAAAAAGCTGGTAGTTTGGGGCAAATAGGTTAATTCTTTTCTATGACTTAAGTTCTATCCACTTAATAATAATCTACTTATCACTTAAAAGTAAAGGCTTTTCTTAGAATAAGAAATACTGTGTTAGCCATGTTGCACTGCATTTAGTCCAGATGGAAACAGAGATTATGAATCTATTGACATTTGTGTTTGGATCCTTTTTTTTTTAATTCCATGATGTCTAAATATTGGCTGAAATGAACCTAGAAATTAGTCACACAAGAGAATACGAAGGTTGTAAGGAGTTTGGGTAGATTCGTGTAATGGCTGTGTAGAAAGTCGTGTGTGTGTGCTATGTGCTGAGTACACAGGCCCCTTGCTCGCAGTGTGGGATTATCTAATTGCAGGAAAGGTCCCAGACAACTGCTGCCTGACTGTATAAAGAGGGCAAATCAGAGCATGCTAATTATAGCATGCTCTCCAGTAAGCCCTGTATTCTTAGTTACCCAGGGAAACCTTAGTTGGGACTTTCAAAGTCTTTCGTATTATCTGTTCTTTCCCAGACTACATAAAATTTAAAACTTTATAAATGTAATGTACATTTTGAAATCCTCCTATTTACGAATAGAAAGTCATTCTTAAAATAAATTGTTCGGTCAGGATTTTCTAGTATTTAGAACAGCATATATGATTCTCATTAAATATGGTTTAGAAAAAATTTGAGAACTATATTTAGTATTTGGTATAGCTTACAAACTCATAAGCACTTGTAATGGATCTGTTTGGGGTATTAAGAAACTTCTTTTTACTTTTAAAAATTTTGGGGGGGGATGGGTTCCTTTGTCAGTTTTCTTGTTTATAATTATTTTACTTTAATTGATGTTTTGTGACAGCTTTTTAATATTTTACATCTATGTAGTTTACAAAGATGCAAAGAGTTTACATTTCCATGTTATTGCAGAATAAATGTGATTATATTCAGAAAACTCTGAAGGAGATTGCAAATTCATTAGTGATGATTATGTAAAACAGGAGCCATCAAAATGCAAAGCCATAGCAATGGCATAATGTCAAGCATGGGGGAATAGGCATTTTCACTGCTTTTCCAGTCCTGGAGGAAGGTCTACTTTTGCTGATAATGGGGTAGGTATGTGGTCTCAGGAGCCAGTCCACAGAGTCTCTGTCATCAGTGACCTGAGGTAGATTATCCTAAGAAAGTAAAAGCGCCTCTTTTTTTTTGCCTCAGTTTCCTCATTGGTAAGGTGGGGATAGTGATTTTGTGATTCAAATAAATTAAGACATATAAAAAAACAGAATAATGCAGTGCAGGACATAAAATAAGCATTCATTGAGTGTTAGTTATTCTTCTTTCATTGCAGTTTCATTGCTGAAATATGTGTCTAAAAAAAAGGGAAAAAAACACAACTCTTTTGACACTACCCACATCTTCCTTGCTATACCGGAAAAAGTGCTAGATAAGAATGAGGGCATCTGGGTTGTGGTCCTGACTGACTCCTACTAGCTTTGCAGCACTGTTATGTGTCCAGGGACTTGGTTTCCTCATCACTAAAGTGAGAAGGTTGAATAGGAGACTCTATTCCCCTTCACCTCTTAACATTTAAGATCTTGCTTGAGCTATTCAAATAATCCTAATAACTTAGCTATTATAAAATATTGTATAACATTTAAATATATCAAAACAAAATAAAGCATTGGAATGCTAGCTAAAATGAAAGCTGGAAGTATTTCTAAAACAATTTTTTCAGAGGTACATCTCAAAGGTGTTTTTTGGGTGAAATTCTGATTAACAAAGAGAAAAGTCTGACTATTTAAAAAGCTAAATAAAACAACTGTAAGAGAACAGTAATATCGGTTCACAATTATTCTAGTATCTGGCTTTGTTTCTAGGAACTACTAGATGAAAAATAAAAGGGGGGTAAGAAGAAGAGAGTGGGGGAACAAGAGAAATGAACTACAACTGTGTTATGCAGAGCTGTTATTTTAAGAAAATTTATTCTGACCAATTTTATTCAAAGAATAAATCAACAAACACCCAGTAGCAATCTGCCCCAAGATTTTTTCCCCAATATAGATTTTATCAGAATAATCAAGTTGTGTCAAAAAAGTTTCCAGTAAAATGGCTATATTTATCTTCTCTAATGTTATTGTTAATTATTAGCCACTCTGGGCTTATAGAATCCCCTTGCTTGGCAATGTTAATTAAGTAAATATTAATACTGTGCACTTTTTCCTGGGGAAAATGAAGGTCAAGCAAATGGGAAGAGACAAACAAATGTAGACAAATATATTATACCCTTATTATAAATATTTTTCAATGAATTAGAGAAAATTAAAAATAGAAATGTCCACTAAATCATTACCCTGTCTATTGCTACATACTTTTAAGTGACTTGTCTGGTCTTTTTAGTGACTCAAATTATAGGGACTTTACTGCTTTCTTCAAAGCACTTTGCTGGTGGTGACAATCTGAATCTCTGAATGGATCTTCCAGCTACAGTGATACTGAAAGTGGGGAGAGGGAAACCCGAATTTACTACAACAGTAGTAGGGTTATATCAAGTGATGGTCATTTATTGACATCTGTCTAACAATTTCTGAGGATGATTTTCTTTTAACAGTGTATGTGGGGAGTGATGGGAGAGAGACAAAGACTACCACTTATTGAGCATTCACTCTGAACGCAGCCAGCGCTGTGGGCATTGCATTTATTTTATCAACGAGGTGGCATAAATCAATCTTCTGAGAACTGAGCAGACCAAATGGATATATAATAGAAAACAACCACTGTGGAGTGATTCTAGCTAAGAGATGAGTTGTTTATAATTTCCTCCCAGCTTAAAAGTAAGAAGTGATAAAAGAGGGTTAATACTTGACCTCATACTTGAGGTCAATAGATTTAATAACTATCCAATTTGGTTATAGGCTCCTTGGAGAACGTATCCTTAGGAAAGGAATGGCACTAAAGAAAACTGTGGGCTGATTGATGATATTGTCACAGGCTTGTCTGAAGTAATATGCTCATTGAAAGGTAATGTCTTCCTGGGATCTAGAGAAAGTAGGATAGAGCGAAAGGCCTTCACCAGCATGGAAGGATAACATCCAAGGAAGAGACTGTGTGTGAAAAATATGTACATACCATCATTGCATTCTGAGGCTCTAGAAATGCATCAGATTTTTCTGTAGTTTGAATGAAGTCGTCTTTTCAATTATTGACTCTTTTTTTTTCTTTCCAGAATCTGAGCTCAACAAATCTCTTTTGTACAGCAGAGGTAGACGGGTATAGGGTAAACCAGGGACTCTTCCTTTAGATTCCCTGGGCTGATACCTTGGCTCTGACATTTCGAAGCTGTATCTGTTATCTATTGACAAATAAAAAATTACCCCACAACACAGTGGTTTAAAACAATAAACATTTATTATCTTACAGATTCTGTGGGTCAGAAATTTGGATGGAACTCTCGCAGCTGGGCAGTTCTGGCCCAGGTCTGTCATGTGGCTGCTTTCATGTGAAGCTTCCAGGGAATCCTGGGGCCCTAAGTGCCACTTCCAGGGTGGCTTGGTGATGATTGTTGGTCCTCCCACATGGTCCTGTCTACAGCTCCCTGAGAGTCTTCAACTCATGATGACTGGCTCCCCCCAGAGTGAATAATGCAAGGGAAACCCAGAGTGAAGGAGCAATGTCTTTTACCCTAGCCTCAGAAAGCTGTGCCATCGCTTCTGCCACTTTCTGCTCATCAGAGAGGGTCCCGAAGTCTGATGCAAATCAAGGGAGGCATTTCAAATAACATGTTTTAAAAAATTTTTAAAACTTTTTAATTGTCTGGGTGTTTGTAGAAGAACTAGGGTGTAGATCAGAGGTGTGAAGGGTGAGAGGATTCACCAGAGACAGAGTGGGGAGCAGAACAGGCAGATCAACTCAAGTACACTGCTGAGGGGCGCAGCGGGCAAGGCAGGCGAGGTCTGCTGCGCCATGTGTGTCAGCTCCCTGGCTGGGAATGGAACTCAGGCCACTGGAGTGATAGTGCTGATACTTAACCTCTAGGTCACCAGGGAGGCCACAAATAATGTTTTTTTGAATTAACTTTTGAAGATAAGAGTATCAGAGAATTTCATACACAACTTTAAGTCATTGTACTGTGTCACATTAGGCAAATTATTTTCAATTTTTGTGCTATAGTTTCTTCATTTCTTTGTATTTCAAAATAGAAATAATAATATAGAGAGCATAGAGTATAGAGTCGTTGCAAGAATAAAATGAATCCATGTAAAGACCTTAAAACAGTGTAGGAGATATAATTCTTCAATAAGTATTGAAATAATAAGTATTAAAATAAGTATATCAACAAGTATTATGTTGATGACTAATTTTATTCCAGACCTCTTTGGCCTGTGATGGGGCTAATATGGAGAAAGAACAATAGATATGGTGTCAGTCATGGGCTCCTCTTACATTTATCATTCCTATAAATCACAGAATTACCTCCAAATGCTCCCCTTGGGCTTTGATAAACCTAGATACTATTTTTGCCCAGGCTGGGGGTTCAGGACAGGCAACATGTTTTCCTTTTTCTTATGAAGCCCCTTTATTCTTTTCTCACCGGAGGAAGTGGCCTGGAAAGCCAGGCCATGTGACTTTTCATGTTCAATGGCTTGGAGATGAGGACAATCAAATATCACCTGGGGGTCCTGCTGAAACCAGAGATACAAAGCTCAGGAGAGCCATCAGGAGCCATCCAAGAACTCTTGAATAAGTCTTTTCAGATTCTTAGGGTGCCTTCCTTGAGCAAGGGCTTCTCCAGGCTTCTGTCCTGAAGTTACCTCAGGAAGCTGTGTGTCTGACATCATAGGAAAAGGATCCAGGGTTAGAAATCACTTTAAAATCATCCACCTCTGTTCCACCTCTGGGAATTGAGCTATCACGAACAAGTATTGCAGGAATGTTCAAGAATTTGACTATCAAGTTGCCCATAGAGATATTATCTTAGATTAAATCTAATCAATAAATATTTATTAAGTACTTACTGTGAGCGAGTCACAATATTTCCTAAATTGGAAGAAACTTCCCGATGGCCAAGGAATGAATAGAATGTTAACCCATGCAGGATCTTACAGAGATTAATTGCCATGTGCTGCAGTCAAAATTCACAATGATATTCCAAGAACATGTGTCAGGAAGGTGAATGAGGATGTTCTTATGTTTTTTTATTTACAAATGCATTGGGTGCAAACTAGAAAGCAAACTCACTACCTACTCCTCACCATTACAGCCTCATGCCAGCAAGCTTGCCTTCCAAAGAGAGAGAGAGAGAAGAATTGTTAAAGGATGTCCAAATACCCCCAAGCCTTGATATCTAACCAACTGAAATTTAAAAGTGCACAACTTTGCTTTGGAATATGTGAAGTAACACAATGGCTGGTTCAGGAAAGACAAGCCCATCAGGAAGCATAAATCTTCCCCTTTAGCATGAATGCCCTGGTAGTGGACCTTTGCCTGAGAGAGGTGGCCCCTCTCTTCCCAGGCAGTATCTGGGGTCCAGGGCGTGGGGGTGGTATTTATAGATGTTACTAAAGCCAGTGCAAATTACTATTTCTACTAAGGTGTCCCTATTAATATGAATGACGAGATAAGCATGACCCCCATGGTCTCTCAACTTATTTTATGTAACAAAGTAGAAAACTCAGCTTCAGGATCAATATTGGGATATTTTATATACATTTGATCACTAAGGGAAGACTGAGGATATATGGATATAGAATATTATGATCAAGTTATAGCACATAATTTTCAAGTAAAAATGTGTCTTTTGAAAGGGGCTTATAAACCTCTAATTCCCCTTGTACTTCTTCCTCTGAGAGAATGCTATGCAAGGAACCAGGCAGAGAAACAAAGATAAGAACTAGTCTTTTTTGGCACAAAAGTCTCCACAAGAAAAGGAGGATGACTCCCAGCACCCTGCACAGATGCATGGCTGTGAACCACATACCCTTCTTTTCTTCTTGGAAAATGGTCCCCAATTAGTCTAGGATGGTGGATGTACTGCTGCTAAGTAAAATGTTCATTACGTTTTGCAACAGTGAATGCCATTGAGTTGTATCAGCAACTCTGAATTCTTTTTCTCCAAGGGCCCCATTTGGCCTCTAAATCTCTTTCATAACCCCTATTCCCCTCTCACAAAAATGTTCCCTATTCAGTGCGAGGCTCTCATCCAGGAAAATAGATGGTGGTGAAGCACTTGGGGGATGGGGACCAGGGCGCAGAAGGGGAGCTGTTTCAGAGAAGAGAAGGGGAGGTGAGGGCTGCTCCCCGCATAATACATGTATGCTTACTAAAGCACTGGCGGAGACTTGCAAACACCAAATTAGGTCCAAGCATTCACCCCAGTTCACTGGAACCGGCACATCCAGTTGACAGATTACAGGGGTTTTGAAAACTTAGGGTTTTTTCCCCTGAAAGTATGAAATAACTATGGACTGCAGGAAAAAGTCGTAGCTAACGAGAAGGACTTTTCTTTCAGTATGAGAAGCTAAACAGTTGGAATAGAACTATTTCATATTTTCAGTTCAGTCTATGATAGCTGAATAACCTTCTTATTTTGACTCACAGCTTCGTACAATGCAGGCTTTCATCACATGAAGAGCCACAGCAGAGAGTTTTGGGCCATTTTCTCTTTTTATTCATTTTCTAAGCCCCATCCCTCCCCCACCCCTATTCCCCCATTTCCTCTGTCTGGAATTGAATAGCTGAAGTGTGCCCACAATATGTATGTACTGGACACATTGTTAGTTCCCTTTTACCAAAAGCACCTGGCAGGGTCACCAGCCTCCCAGTGCAACCCACCCCCCATGGAGTCTGGCTTAACTCTTTGAATGACAAATGTCTAAATACATTTTTACAATGATTTTTAACAATTATTAGAATTAATCTAACAAGGAGTTTTAGCACATACTTTAAAATGTAGAAAGAAAATTAAACCTTATTATAGCTTCTTAAATTTGCAAGTGCCCATGTTTTCCTTCTTTCATATCGTCTCCTTTTCCCTTGGGTTCTTAACATTAAGAGGTGAATTTGCTCTTCTACAGCTAAATTAGGAGAAGATGGGATTGCTAATTGTTTTTAAATTAAAATCTGAAAATAGCTACAGACTTTGTGGTCACAAAACAACCAACCACACATATTTGGCAAAGTAAAAAGCAGTACATATTAAAAAGCAAAGTGTACAATAACCAAATTCTTAGCATTTATAGAAACTTTAGAGGCCAGAGGACTGTCAGAGGGAAACTTCAGATTTTTGCTTCAAGATGGAGCAACAGGGCCTAGATGCACAACCAAAAAAAAAAAAAAAAAAAAAAACCTTATGAAATAATCATTTCAAGATATCGGGCAATTGGCAACTTAGGATACCCAAATCACATGCAGATTTGTTTTTGTTAGAAGTTTGCACCATTAGCAAAAGTTGACTTCCCATGTTGTGGGTGTAGAATGTTGAACGTGCTGACTGTAGTAGCCTGTTTGTCCCTCCATGGTGTAGTCTCGGTCAGATGGGAGTCTTCTTTTAACTGACCCTAGATTAGATTGAACTGTTACTTTATTATCGAAGAAACTATTAGTTAAGCTTGAGGACTGATTATGCCTCACACTTTTAATGGTGATACTAGAGGCCCTACATATTTTTAAATAATAAAAACGAATTTTATCTGTTTATTCCTGCAGGTGGAGACAAAGCTATATCATTCAATTCTCTGCTCTTTGTTAGGAAACCTTTCCTTGGCAAATGGAAATAAGTATTCTTGACAAGAGCATGGTGGTTGTTGGGTAACAGGGTGGTATTACCTGGAAATTTACTGATGCCCAGTGACATAAAACAGACATGTTCAATGACTATATGACTGGTATTTATTTCTTTGTATGTCAATTGTTGTTTTTTAATTTTCTCTTTTTTCATTCCTAATGTCATAAATGAATGCAATATCTTATTTTTTAAAATTATTTTACTATCCTATATGTTTCATGCTACACTCTTAGAGTCAGGAACTATGTCTTTTCTATATTACAATGATGCTGTGGTTGTTACTCATGTTCATGTAAGACTGAAAAGGATATTTTCAACTCACACTAACCCTAAGTGACCAGTACTCAACATTATGAAATATGGCCCCAGTTTGGACTGCCAGTCACCCAGAATTTGTGTGCATGTAACCTCTGCACAATATTTATCTGCAGACCTGTACCCTTTCAATCTAGGGGTAGCCATACACCATAGTAAGTCAATTTTCATATGCAAGTTTAACTCCTGAGTTCAGTGAGTGGAACCTTTCATACCCACCTAAATGGGAATCATTAGAAATAAAGGTAACCTCAAGCCAAGTGAGGCCATTCTTCATAGTCCAGATGCTAGACTGAAGGCAGCCCAAGCAGCCTGGAGCATGGAGAGTGAAATGCAGCGAGCAGGGAAGCAAGGGGGTTCATGAATGACAGGTCCACTCCAGGCAGCAGCTCTTACATTAAGGGGCATGAGAAAGCCATGCCTGGCAAAGCTGTCAGTGTCTTCGTGGTGCGCTGCGAGCACTATGAGAGCCCTAAGGAGATACTTGTAAGCACCTGTCTGCTTTGGTCATAGTACACACTCCCTGAATTCACCAGCAAAGAATGGCTCAGAGGCTGGACCTTCAAAGGCGCATGTCCAATAGCTTTGAGAAACAAGTTGTCAAAACCAGAAGTAGAGGCTTGAATTTATCGGATGACTCCAAAAGCGAGTTAGAGGATATCTCCTCCAACCGCCTGGAAGGAAAAGGGGATCTCTGGGCACCAGATCCAACGAACCAGTATGTACTGAACATACATTCTGTAAGAGGCTGTACCACTGGATTTGGAAGTCAAAATGACTGCCTTCAGGGATTTAAGCCTAAAATATTTCTAGATGGTTCTAGGTTGTTCTAACTTGTTCACTGAGTTGGAATTAATTAAAAACATAAATCATCACACACAGCTTTAAGTTTACTGAGTCAATGACTCATCAGTTGTCCCTATACCTGCAAGAAAATGCCTAACCCCTTTCCTCTCAGATTCAAAGTTCCAGAAGCCTGTCTGAATGAAGGTGATGTCCTTTACCAAGGCCAGGGACAGGAGGGAACAGTGAGATCCTCCAAGAAGGTAGAAATAGAGGAACCTCTAGACTGGCTCCTAACTTGAGCTGCCTGGGTCCTCAACCTCCGTGCTTCGGGAGCTCCCAGACTGTCAGTGATGGAGAGAGACCCCAGCGGTCAGTCTGGGGGCCTGAGGAGAGTAGTCCAAGAGTTCTAGCATGTTGAACTCGGGCTCTTTTGACTGTTGGCACCTCTTGATGAGCATTGTCCTGGGAAGAGCAAGTTGAGCTCGAAAAAACTGCCATGGACTGAAAAGGCATTGGAGTGGAGAACAGTTTCAGGTCCACAGCCTGAATGCAATATGCTTCAGACTACCATCACCGCCACCAGAGGACGTCTCTACCAACCCTTTTATTTCTAAATTGTTTAATGTTTTAAATATTTAGGGTCCTCAGAAGAGATTTCCACTGGAAGACTATGTCTTAATGCACATTTTGCTTTTCTAGCAGTTAACTTATCCTTAATTGTAATAAACTCCTGTTTAGGGACTGAGGCAGAAAGGCTATTTCCAAGTGAAAGCAGGGAGTGAGTAGGGCTAGAGTACTTGGGGGACCAAGCATGTTCCCCTTTCCTCAGTGTTGGGAAGTGGAGGAAATGACATCAACGCAAGACTGACCTCAGTGCTCTGGGATATAAATATGACGTCTTGTAGAGAGCAGGGTGATCCCTACAAGGTGTGCCAGCAGGGCTTCAACTGTGCATCCATCCGGGGCTCAGGAAATCCTGCTCTCTGACAGCAGGGAACAGAGGAACATTCTGAAATCCTGGGTCGTAGAGGAGACGCCGTACCTGTGGAGGAGGGCAAAAAATCTGCGCAAAGGAAACTATATGAACTCAAATGAGCAGAGAGGAGGAAATCAGTTACCCAAAACAACTAGTCTCAGAAGCCATGCTAAAGAGACATTTTCCCCTCCCAGATTACAGGAAGCTGGTTCAGACTTCTGCAGCCCTATGAATAGGTAGAGGAAGGAATGTGAAGGCAGATAAAGTGGGTGGCCCTGCTTGTTTTCATTTGTCTCCCCTGGGGTGGAAGAAGAATAGGGGAAGCCCAGAAAAGGGCCTGTGGCCCTGATGATGATAGTGAGTGGGGGTGGGGGATGGAGGCAGGAAGGCATAGTTGTTAGGACTGACAGTTTAGAAATCACATCTTTAAAAAAAGAACACCCCAGTAGGGTAGGGTATGTGATTTTGAAGTAGGTTTTACAGAGATTTACTCACTCATACTGTACTTGGAAGATGAGACTTTACAGCAATGAAATTCCAGACAAATAGGAAAGTGAGAATCATGTTTTAAAGGACTCCCAGAAAGACTGATGGAGGTCCATTCTCTTGTGCCCTGCAGATCTGAGGTCTCTAGATCCTGGAAGTGACTGGATTTTATCCACAACCACACATTAATCATTGGCTTGATTGAAGCAAAAATTTTACTTGTTGAATGACCACTTGATCCTGCAGCCCCTCTGAGATTCTAGCATGCACATAAATGGAAAGAAGAAAGATTGCACCGCCTCCCATTCATAATTCAATGACTACATTCATAAGACGCTATTTCATCGGGAAAACTAAAGGCAACTGAGGCACTTAATATCATTAATCACCTCGTGAGTCCTAAGAGATTGCTTACTGGAAAGTATTTGAAGAAATTTACAGATGGAGATGGAAGGCACCACAAGTCTGTTGGTGCTCTGCCCATTATTTTTCAAAGGCAGGAAATGTCCCTTTCGTTGTGGGATTGGCTCACCAGGCTATGAACTTAGCTAGAGACTGGGTCAAGGGCCAGAGGAGTGGAGTTAAGTAAAGAATGTGGGTGGTCGCAGCACGGGGGCCAGTGTCAGGCAAGGTGGCCAGGGTTGCTTTCAGTGAAGTGCTCCTGCATTGCCTGCCAAGAATATGGGGTTAATTAGGTAGGAAAGTGTAGGAGGAAACTGATGTTAGTAGAACATTTAACTGGCTGTTTTAGCATTTAACAGGATTCTGTATCAAGTAGAAAGAGTTGTGTGTATTTAATTTTCACAACAACCCTCTGAAATAGGTTTTGCAGATGAAGATACATTCAAATTAATCAAATTTGCTTGCTGGCAGTTATAAAGAAGCACATTAAGACTTAGAACAAATATCAGAAAAACTGACTTTAATGCTATAGCTCTTTTAAAATAACTTTTTTTTTAAAAGGATTTATTTATTTATGTGTACAAGCTGGGGTACAGGCCAGAAGCATGGGGTGGCGAGAGGGTTCACCAGAGACAGAGTGGGGAGCAGAATAGGCAGATCGACGGAAGTACACTGCTGAGGGGAGCAGCGGGCAAGGCAGGAGAGGTCTGCCGCACCATGTGGGAATCTCCCCGGCTGGGCATTGAGCTGGCGTCTCAGCCACTGACAGCTCCACAGTGCAGCGCTTAACCGCTGCGCCACCAGGGAGGCCCCTAAAATAACTTTTTATGTAGCAAATGTTAGCCCTATCTGTGTATGTATTACATTTTATTTCATTTAAATGGTGGAGCTGACAGATGACATTAATGCTTCTTTGTGAAATTTCAGGCACTTAGGACAGAGGTGTGGAGAAAAGATACTACAGAGTGGGGATTTTCTCAAAGTGCCGTGCTGAACTGTCACTACTTTGCAATAATTAATTATCAGCACAGTGCCCAACTTCCTCCCCCAGCTTGGAGAGGTTCACAGTCTACTGTCCTGAATAGATCTTTCTATTAGGCCTCACTGTGAATGCTCAGGAATGTGGGGCATTCAAAGCAGGAAATCAGGCGTCAGCATCATTGTCTTTGAATGTTGACACTTGCTCAAGGTCCAGCCACCCCAAGGGCCATCACAGCCATTGTGTGGTCTGGGTGGACCCAGCTCTGGAACCAGTCCAGGTGTAGGAGGCGCTCTGGGAAAACTCTGCCCAGCGGCTTGGCTTGTCAAAATGTGGCCAGATGGTTCTGTCATCTGCCCTTGCCAGCACTATGCGCTCACTCTTCATCTGGTGGGCCAAAGGAAAACTCAGATTTGCTCTTTGGAAAAATGCATAATACTATGCATATGTGCATATATATGTGCGATATATAGGATTTCTGCGAGGGCTAAAAAAAAAAAAATTTGCCAAGCTCTTAATGTTGACTATTGTTATCAATATTATTATCTTTCATATTCCTGTCTTAAATGTGCATGATTTTCTAAATGATTTTAATTTTCATAGATTGTTAAAATTTAGAATGACCTGAAGTAAGTCCCCAAAATTCGTTTATTGAACAACTCTTTCCTGCCACTCTTTGCTTTTTATTTAAAAGTCACAATTCCCCTTTGTGTTTTTATAAAAGTTGGCAGACTTTTTACTTACTACAGTTGGCAGAGAGAGTATTTTCAGGGGATGATAATCCTCACTTGTCATTTTTATTTATTTTTTCTTATTTTTGGATAGACAATAATATAGATACTATTAAAAAAATGTAAAGGTACTAAAGGGCATGTAGTGAAATTTTAGTTTCCCTCTCATCCAGAAAGAACCTCATCAAAGTTCTCTTCCCCAGAGGCAGCCTTGTTTCCTAGTTCTTGGGCATACTGTAGAGAGAAGCATACTTAGTAATCATTGAGACTGCTCAGTTTAAGCTTAAAACAAACAATAGCATACTATTGTAAACATAATATAAATTTTCTGGGGACTCGCCCCTGGTCTGGCAGGCAAATTCACAAGCCATCTTCACAGGATGCATCTTGGATGTAAAAGTCTGGGGCCTGTAGCTAAACCAGCTTTTCAAGTCTTTCAAGTCCCACTAATGACCAAGGAGCTCGAAAAAGATTTATACTGAGTGCCTCCTCTCATGTCTGCAGGGTATTCTTCAGAGGGGAGGAGAGCCTGTATGGAAGCATGGTGATCTGAGATAAGCAGCCTGGGGGTCTTAGTTGCAACCTTTTGCTCAAGTCCTGATATGCCACTTAGTTCCTGGTATGAATCTTGTTTCATGGCAGACCATGTACTGCCATGAGGCAGAATGGACCTGGGGGCCCCATGACTGCTGACCCTTTACTCGTTGGTGTGCAAGTGTACAGCTCACCGCTTGGGATTTAGCCATGTCATATCTGACCATGCACAGCTGCCAATGCAAACCCACCTTGAACCTTGTAGAAACTGAAAGTGTATATAAGCCCCTGACTTCCTACAGATGGGGCTCAACCTGTGGACGCGAATCCGCTGAGTCAGCACTGATGGAAGAAATAGAACTTGATGGAAGGGGCACCACAAGACAAATCTGACTCACACAAGGAGGTGGGGGTAGAAGGCATCCACATAGCCATTAGCACAATAATAACCAGCGCCTAAGTTACAAAGCATAAGGCCCAGTAGGTATCAAACTGCTGAGTGGAAGGTGAAGATATGGAAATTGAGCCCATTGCAGAATCTCTGGTCTCCTTTCACATTCTAGTTAGTCAGTAACAGAGGAGTCTCAAAGATGAGCCCCTCCCAACTGAAAGAGGGCTATATCAGTGCCAGCCCTGAAAGAATGCTGGGCAGCCGTCTTTTTGCCCACCTGTGCCTATGCAGGTGTTTCTTTCCACCAACCCCGTGCCCCTGCAGGGCAGCGGCCTGCCTGCCTGCCCGTGACCTGCACCATGTCGGGTCTTCACTGACCTCTCTCAGCAGAGGCAGCTCTCCTCAGGGCTGCCCGCCTTCCTACAACCACACAGGCCTCTTTCTTAGCAAACCTGCCCCCTTTGAGGCACGCTTGTGTCTGTGCAAGCGTTCTTTACTGTCCTATCCCTTTTTCTATCTAATAAACCTGTTTAAGTATATCTAATGTCTCTGTGTCGCGGAGAAACTCCCCGCATGCCACCGAAGGGAGCTCTGGTGAAACCTTTCCCAGAGTGGACCCAAGGACCCCGCAACGCTAAAAAACGACATCAAGCACCAGTGCAATAAACCTGCTCCTTGTTAGCCTGGTGTCTAATTTTCCCTTCTGCCATATAACAGTATTGCCTTCTTCTAACATCAGCATATCTTTGGATCAAATCCAGAGTGATTTAGAACCTTAAGACCCTCCTACCAAGAATAGGCAATGGATATGATCTTGGTGTTGATAACTGTTTCTAGTTATAAAAAGTAAGTCCAAACTCATTCTGAACATCTCTCACAGTTGAAATAATTTTACAGGAAACACATAGATATAATCATCCCAAGATTCTATGAATAACATTTAACTACACTTATAACACATGTATTCTTCTCCCCACTTAGTTTTCCATTTTACTTTGTTAAATCATTTTGAAATAAATTGTAGAAGTCATTTCACCTTTTTGCATACATATAAAAGAGTTAAACATTTGCTAAAATTTTCCATTTGTAAGATTTAAATACAATGAAACACAAATCCTAGGTGTGTATTTACTGGGCTTTCGCAAATAGCTACCTATGTGTAATTGAAACCCTGTCAAGATGTAGAATGATAGCATAATTTAGAATTTTCTCTCTTTTCCCTCCAAGTCAAATACCACTTCTCATTCCTTCCAGAGAAAATCGCTATACAGATTTAGTTTTACTTATTTAGAAACTTATATAAATGTAATTTTTGTGTAGTTTCTTTAACTCAGTATGTTTTGGGGATTTACCATGCCGTACATGTTCGACCAGTTCTGCCTTGTTAATGCTTAATAGTATTTCATTGTATAAATATCCTGTTATTAACAGACACTTTAACTTATCCAGTGTAAGGATATTATGAATAACACTAAAAATTTTATATATTATGAATAAAGAAACAAGTTGTCTAAGTATTTCTTTGAACCTATATTTTTACTTTCCCTAAGTATGTACCTCAGAATAGAACTTGAGTTATAGTAGATATGTCTAGTTTTACAAAATACCACCAGAACTTTGTCCAAAGAGTTTGTAACATGGTGATATAAGAGAATTCCAGTTGCTTTAGATGGTTGCCAACATTTTCTGCGGTCATTATTTTAAATTTTGGTCAATCAGGTTGAACTCACACACCTCAAAAAAATAAAACCTCCCAATCAAAACATCGAAAGAACTAAGTAGACCTTTATCCAGAGAAGACATATATAGCCAACAGGCACACAGGAAAATGTTCAACATCACTTATCTATCGTGAGGAGAATGCAAATCAAAACCACAAAGAGATAGCTTATACCTGTGAGAATCGCCCATATCAAAAAGACCAGAAACAAGAGTGTTGGAGAGGGTATGGAGTAAAAGGAACTCTTGTACACTCTGATGGGACTGTAGACTGGTAACCCCTATGGAAAACAATATTGAGGTTTTTCAAATATTAAAAATAGTTCTACCATATAATCAAGTCATTGCACTCTCAGGTCTCTGTGAAGAATACGAAAACATTAATCTGAAGGGATATGATGTCGTTTTTGGAGTTGTTCGGTTTAGCAAGTGGGGACCTCTGGGTTCACCAGAGTTCCCCTTTCAGGGGCACTCGGAGAGTTTCCTAGGCAAGTTTCTTCTCAACACAGAGACATTGCTTATATCCAAAGGGGTAGGTTTATTATAAAGGGGAGGCGAAGAAAGGACACTTGCATAGACACAAGCAGGCAGAAAGGGCTGCCCTGAAAGGGACAGGTTTGCTAAGAGAGAGGACTGCATGGTGTATATTTTAAGTTTCATTTAAAAAATTTAAATTTCTGTTTCAGTCCGTTCCTTCCCCCCACCCCCACCCCACCCCGCTTCCCTTGGTGGTGTCTTTGAAGGAGACGGATTCTTTACAAGACAGCTATTTGTAACAGACTTATTTAGAGGATGAGTCAGTGCCATGTTTCAGTATAGCAGAAGAGCTTACTCTGAAGCCTTACATCTCTCCATGCTACTGAACTCGCATTCTACCTCCCAGTCTGATTGTCTTTCACCCGTGACATTCTATGAATCCTCATTCAAGCTAAATTTCCATGCTCCCTAAAGCTACCAAGAGTAACTTTGCTTCTTATTTCAACCAAAAGATGGTTGGCTTTGCCCCTCTAAGAGACAAGCCTCACAGAATTGTTCCCTGGTTATGCTCTGAGATCTGTAGCTGTGAACTCTCCTCTTGCTATCTTAATCTTTATGATTTTGTGGGCTCTTCTTAACTACTGTGTTTACAGATTTCTCCTAGTTTGCCAGAGAAGAAGCTTACAATTTTATTTTTTTGTTGTTGTTTTACTCTTCCATTTTCATGTTATTTTGGTGGTGTATTGAATGACCTATTTTGAAAGGACCCAGAGTATTAACATTAAATTTTTTTTTCTTCCTCTCTCACTTATCTCTGTAAGAACAACCAAAAAAAAAAAAAAAAAAGGAGAAGTTCTTGTTTTTGTCATGTGATTAAACTGATGAGTTCAGAGAACCAGCAAGGATTATTGAAATTTTAGGTAAAACCTCTTGAAAGAGTTAATTTTCCTAGAGGAATGGTAGGAAAAATTAAGGTAAGAGATGGTACCTGCACCAGAGCTGAGAGTCAGTAGGTACACCAAGGAATAGAGGAACCACATGTTCAGATGACATTGACCCTGAAGGGTATCGCCCCTGATTATTACTTTCTGTACTACACCATTTCTGTTCTACTCTACCGTTTTGTTACATGTTTTGAAGGTTACCTATCTCTCTACTCACACAAAGTAAGGATCTGCCAATTCTTTGAATATTTTAGTCAGTATGGAGAGCCAATTTGGAAGAGTTCTTGAATTCTTCCAAACTGACTAAATTAACCAGGTAATTGCCATCTGTCCAAAGTACTACCTGAAGCAGACACCAGCTTTTCTATTTATTGCCCTTGCTTCTCTTTGACTTACAGACACATTAATTCTGTGATGGCTTCACTTCTTACCCAAATATTTTATTTATGAATAAGACCTTCTGATTCATATTTTCTATATTCATGCCAAAGCAATGTTTATATACCAACAGTAAGCAGTGCTGTTTATGCAGTATAGCCAGCCGGCTTGTCCTGCTAGCATGGGAAGCCCTTTTCTCATGACATGAAAGCTCCAGTGTTAAAGATCAATAAACCCTTTCAGAACCCCTCAAGAGTAGCCAAAAACCCCATTCTGCCCAGCCAAATCTACTGGGTTCAGTCTTTTTCTCCATAAAGGATTAAAGAAATAAACACAAAAACAAAAACACTCTGTTGACTCACACCCCTGAAATATGTTAGCTAGCTTATGCTGGGGCAATAGTGAGAGTTGTAACTACCTTTAAATTCATTTTTAACTTCCTTTAATGTCCGTATGAAATATTTCCACCCCACCTACTCTCCTGTGTGACTTCGTTAAGTCACATCTTATCAGGTAAGATTCTGTAGTGCAATCAATAATGCTAACACTTAATCACATTTTACCCGGGGTCAGGCGCTGTGCTTTCCATGCTTATCCTCAGGACAACTCCGTTAAGATGGAACCAATGCTCTCCCAACTTACAGCTGCAGAAATCAAGAATGAGAGCAAATGAACACATCGTGGACATCAGACAGCTGGTTAGCATTAACACCAAGACACTAGCCTGTCCTGTCTGTCTCCACTAAGCAACGCTGACCTTAAGTGCACACGTCTTCTCTGGCCTTCTGCTCTCCTTATTCTGCCTTCTTAGCCCAGTGTTTTCTAACCTGTCTGCTGCACCTTAGAATCACCGGTTGAGGCTTTTAAACACTATTCATTTCCAGAGATACTAATTTAAATTGGTTTGGGTGGGACTAAGGGTACTTTTTTTTTTAAATTCCTGAGATTGAGAGCCATAGCCTTAAGCAGACATTTTAAATGCAAAGTTCTGGTTACCTAACATGCTAATTTGCATATATTAAATTCCCAGTGAGTGCATCTTCATATGAATTAGAGAACTCAGGTTAGTTTCTGATTTATTTAACAGTAGTACTGCTCTGTAAAAATCAACGTATTTAATTAACAATTCTTTTTATAATAATAGTAAACATTATTTGCTCTTTCATTCCCATTCTCTCATGAGTGTATAGTGTTATTTTCATGAGGTTTCAGGATATAGAATGACATTCTCATTCTGACAGATTATATGATCTATGCTGATGTGTACATGTGTTTTAAAATTTTCTCAGATTTAATTTTAAGTATGCTAAATTGTGTGTGTGTGTGTGTTTTGGTTCCACAATTATTTTTAAGATTGTAAGATGGGCTTCTGAGAACACAAAGTTTGAAAACCCAAAAAGCATTTTAAATGATATTTTAGTGGCTTTGAAAAGTAAATACACACTTAGAAACTGTGAAAATTGCATCTGCACTCACAGTAAAGTCTGAAATCATAAAAATCTTGCAACACAGTAAAATCCACATATAGGAGCCTGAGTGTACTTGGGAACTTGTTAGAAACGCAGACTCTTGAAACCACCCCAGACTTCTGAATCAAAACCTTCATTTCAGTAAGAACTGTCATTATTTATGTGGTAATTGTAGCCTAAGAAGTACTGACATAGAAAATCAGCCTTATTGTTTAATAATTGCCCTACTTTTTTTTTATCATCTGTAACAGAACACAAACTTGTTTTATTCCTTGCACTTTGAGCATATGCCATTGTTTAGTTCAGCTTGTACACAGAAGTTCATATCAAGTATTAGCATCTTAATTTTAAGATGGAGAAATGATTTTTGATTTAGTTTGGCAATGTTCCAAAGTCAAGCCAAACGCCAAACTGAGAAGACCAGGCAGAACAAATGACCTATGCCTTGGTATAGCTCCCACTCAATGACAGAAAGGGAACAGACTCACAACATGTAGGCTCACTATTACATAAGATCTCAGAATTTTGAATTGTAAATAAGTGACTTAAGAGTATCTCTGAATATGAAACAGATTCACTTGATGATAACAGATATGAAGTCTTCCTCTTTGTACCTCTTCCCATACTTTATGATTTGTGCTGAAATCATTGCTTTATATCTCTGTTGTCTAATCTTTACAAAGATAGAAAAATCTATCTTAAAATTCACATGGAATCCCAAGGGGCCGCAAATAGCTACAATAATCTTGAAAAAGAACAAAGTTGCAGGTTTTTTATTTCCAAGTTTTAAAATTTACTACAGTCTACAGCAATCAAAAACAATGTGAACTGTCACAATGACACAAGTCAACTGAATAAAATAGTGTCCACAATCAAATGATTTTTGTGAAAATCATTCAAAGGGAAGGAACAAATCTCAACATATGATGTGGTGAAAACTGGATGCTCACATGCAAAATAATAAAAGACCCTTATTTTACCTTGTAAACAGAAATAAAATGGGTTTGAACCTAAACATAAGATCTTCAACTATAAAACTCTTAGAAGATGGGTGAATCGGTGGTGGAAATTCTAGGGAGATTACACCTGGGAAAAGAAAGAAAACATTGTACAAAAATGAACAATTATGTAAAATATCTATAAATTAAAAAAAATATTCGTGCAAGTTGTAAAAATAAAAAGAAAGGAAAAACTTCTTGTCTTTGGATTTGGGAATGATTTCTTGGACCACACCCAAAACACAGATATTTAAAGAAAAAAATAGATAAGTTGGAGTTCCTGGAAATTAAAAATTTGTGCATCAAAAGTCACTATCAACAGAGTATAAAGGTAACCCACAGAATGGGAGAAAATATTGCAAGTTATCCAGAATACATAAAGAGTTTCCAAAGCTCAACAATAACAACAAACAACTCAACTCAGAACCCTGGACTTAAACAGACATGACTCTAAAGAAGATAAATAAATACTATTATTTGGCATGGGCTATTACCATCACTAATCTTTAGGCAAATACAAATCAAAAGCACAATGATAAACCACTTCACACCCAATAGATTAGCTCTTATGGAGAAAACAACAATTAACAAACATTGGAAAGCTGTTGGAGACCTTGAAATCCTGTTTGCTGCTGGTGAGACTGTAACATGGTAGAGCTATGTGGGAAATAGTATAGTTGATTCCTCAAAAAATTAAATACAGAATTATGACATTATACAATAATGCCACAACTGGTATACATTAAAAGAAATGATGTCAGGAACTCAAACAGAAATTTGTACACCAATGTTCATAATGGTATTATTTGCAATAGCCAAAAGGTAGAAGCAATCCAAGTGTTCAGTGAATGAATGGATAAAGAAAATGTGGCTTATATCCATATGTGCTATTCAATCTTAAAAAAAGGAAACTCTGACACATGCAAGGGCAACATGGATGAATCTTTTTTTTTTTTAAAGATTTATTTATGCATACAAGAACTGGGGTGTAGGCCAGAGGTGTGGGAGTGGTAAGAGGATTCACCAAAGACAGAGTGGGGAACGGAACAGGCAGATTGACTGAAATACACTGCTGAGGGGAGCAGCAGGCGAAGCAGGAGAAGTCTGCTGCGCCATGTGGGAAGCAACCTGGCCAGAGATCGAACTCGTGCTGCAGGGCCTGCAGACAGCTTCCTAGTGCTGAGCCTTAACCCATTGCGCATGGAGGGAGGCCCAACATGGATGAATCTTGAAGACATTGTGTGAAGTAAAATAAGCCAGTCACAAAGGGCGAGTACTGTATGATTCCACTAATATGTTGTCCTGAATTAGTCAAAACCTCAGTGACAGAAGTAAAATGGTGGTTACTTTAGGTTGAGAGGAGAGTGAAAGTGGATTTGAAGTTTATTGGATAGAGAGCTTCAGCTGGAGAAGATGAAAACTTTTAAAGGTGGATGGTAATTGATGGCTGAACAATGTGAATATACTTAATGCTAAAAAGCTGTGCACTTAGAAGTGACTAAAATGGTATATTTTATGTTAGGTATGTTTTGCCACAAAAAAATAATAATGCCAAAAATATCTTTAAAAAGTCTATAAAGTTAAATGACTCAGCTATTTCTTTTGTTTTCCTGGAAGTCTGGCTCTGGGCCCTCCTTCCCTTCTCTAATGCCTGTGGATTGATCTCCAGCAAAAAGTGGTCTCCTGGGGATTTTCCCTCCCTGCTCTGTTGTTGGAGTCACAGCTTCCTTAATCTGTTTCTTTTTCTTTTCTTTTTTAAAGATTTATTTATTTATGCATACAAGAACTGGGATGTAGGCCAGTGGTGTGGGTTGGTGAGAGAATTCACCAGACACAGAGTGGGGAGCAGAACAGGTGGACCTACTGAAGTACACTGCTGAGGGGAGCAGCCAGAGTCAGGAGAGGTCTGCTGTGCCATGTGGGAAGCTCCCTGGTTGGGGATCAAACTCGTGCTGCACTGGCTGCAGAGAGCTTCATAGTGCTGAGACATAACACATTGCACCGCTAGGGAGGCCCCTTAATCTGTTTCTTTCCCTGAGGCCCTTCTTTTGGTTGCTAATATTCTCTATGGAGGGTGTGGGGCTGGCACATCTTCTCAGTCCTTCAAGCCCCCTGTCCATGTTTTGCCCTTAGCCGAACAGCAGTTTAATTTTCCGCAGAACACTCAAAGCATTTTCTACTTGCTTTGAACCTCCAAGTCAGTGCTTTCCAGTTGTTCCAATGCACCTTTGTTCATACATCTCAGCCTCTATATATGATCTCTTTTTGTTTATATTGAATCTGATTTCTAACTTGAAGATTAACACTCCGTAGATTTTTTTTTTTTTTTTTGATTAACAAGACAACAGTGCAGGGGCCTCCCTGGTGGTGCAACGGGTTAAGAGCAGCACTATGAAGCTACTGCAGCATGAGTTCGATAGCTGGCCGGGGAGATTCCCACATGGTGCAGCAGACCTCTCCTGCCTCACCCACTGCTCCCCTCAGCAGTGTACTTTAGTTGATCTGCCTGTTCTGCTCCCCACTCTGTCTCTGGTGAATCCTCTCACCACCCCACACCTCTGGCCTATACCCCAGCTTGTATGCATAAATTAATAAATCTTAAAACAAACAAACAAACAAACAAAAAAAACCCAAGACAACTGCGCGTACCATTCACTGATATTTTCTCCCATGTTTCTCCTGTGTTAGGAGTTACTGGGTTTGAGTCACTACTCCTTAGTGCACCCGTAAATTGTTGGAACTTCAGGGTTATAACCTGATAGTAGAAAATAAGGCTTATTAAATTGCTTATAGGCTGAAATTTTCACATAATTTTTTGTTTCACTTCGAAATGACTTCAAAATTGAATTCACTATTTCTTTTCCTTAAAAAAAAAGGTATAACCTCAGAAGAGCAAAAGGTGAAGTAAATACAAACCCATTTGTTTGAAAATGTAATTTGTTAGCTATTATATCTTACATTCGTATTCTCATTTTAGACTGTTATTATTCACCAAAACCCAGTCATTGCCAAATCTAAATCCTTCTGCCTCATATGGCATGACATCAAGGGTTAAGAACACATATTTCAGATGTCATTTCATTTTTTTGTTTTGTTTTGTTTACTTTGTGCCTTTGTATTTATATCCCCCATGTAAGTGTTTTCGGTATTTAAATAAATATTTAAGACCCAGATCTACATTTGGATGCATGCATAATCAACATCACCTTCAGTTAAGCCTTCTGCATTTTGAAACAAATGGCAAAAATTGACCTTGATGTTTTCAAAGAGTACAAATTCATAAATATGAAAAAAGAAAAGAAAATTCTGCACCATGATAGTAAATGACTCAGTGCAGCTTCTGTGGTGAAATGAAGACAATTCACATTTACAAAAATATAATAACTTATATAATCACAGATAAGCACAGATAACAGGAGCCTGTGCCTTTTTCTTGATGCTGGTAATTTTTATGTATCTAAACTCTCCTGTACTTTACTTTCAATAAAAGCTAAATGTTCTGAATATGCCCCCACCCCCACCCCTACCCCGGATGAATTTGTTCTTTAAAATCCTAGCTCTGCTTTGTTTACCTGGAAATAGATATTTTTCATGTGAAAATAAATTTCTTTTTAATGGAAACAGAATATATCAGTGAAGGAAATCAATCAATAACTTTTAATAAAACGGTCACTATTTGACCTTCCTGACTCAGTCAACTTTTTTAACAAAAGAGCTGGCCATTAGATCAGTAGGAAGTTGGAATTACATTATGCTCTATCTTTTTTCTTACTTCTCCTTTGGCAAATACAGAAAGCTCCTTGGCTAAGCAAAGGCAGAAGCAGGAAGTAAAAAAAAGTATTGAACAGCATGTAAATAGAGATACAGATGTGGCGGCTATGCAGTCCAGGTTTTCCCAGGAGAATGTACTTTATGCATCCCGTCAGAGCCCTTTCTCAGAGACAAGCTTGTCCTCAAGCTCAGCCTCTTCTTTCTATTTTCCTTGTAATCACCCCATCAGATTATCTTTGTGTTCATTCGCTTACTTGTAGCTGCCTTCTCACATTATCTCAGAATATCCATACCTATCTTCTCCTCCCTCCTCAAGATGTAGTAGAGTGGACCCAAAGTATCAATTGTCTTGTTACTTGCCACTCCCAAAAGTCATGTGCATTTCAAACAAGTTTACTCCATTGGTCTGGGATTTTGTTTTTGTTCCAGTACCATACTGTTTTGATTGCCCTATCATATAGTTTGAAGTTAGAGAATGTAATACTTAAACTTCTCTCTTTTCTCTCGGGATTGCTTTAGCTATATATAAGGCCTTCTGTGGTTTTATACAAATTTTATATTTGTTCTATTTGTTTGAAAAAACTCATTGATATTTAATTGGCATGATCAGTATGCAAATTGCTTTAATAAGATCAATTTAATGTATAAATCTACACAAATAGCCCAAGTTAGTCTTTGACAAGGGGACCAAGACCATACGATGGAGAAAAGAGGTCCTCTTTAGAAAATGGTGTTAGAAAACACGAATAGATTCATGCATAACCAGTGAAACTAGTCCATAATTAGCCTCACACACAAAAATTCATTCAAAATGGATTGTTTAAGATTTGGATATGAGAACTGAAACCATAAAATACTTAAAAGAAAACCTAAGTGACGCACTACCGGACATCCACCTCAAAGATATATTTGGGAATTCATCTCCAATGACAAGGGAAATAAAAACAAAAATAAACAAGTGGGACTAGGTCATACCAAAAAGCTTTCATACCTCAAAGGAAACCATCACAAATACAAAATGGCAACCTACAGATTGGGAGAAGATATTTACACAGCACACATCTGAGAAGGGATTAATTTCTAAAATATACAAAGTACTTACAACAGTAAAAATTCAGTCAACCCAATAAAAAATGAACAAAAGACCAAAATAGATATTTTTTAATCAGTGCCCACTGATGCCTGGGTTGCCGCTGAGAAAGGACATGCGGACATGCCGTTTCTATTGCTCTTTGAGAAAGTGAGTCACAAATGACAACTCTGGGAGCATCCATAGGCCTCCTGCCTTGGCCCATTCAGGAGAGAGAATTTTCCTTCCACCACACTTTACCTTCTTGGGGAAAATCCAGGACATGCAGGTCATCCCTGGAATCCTGCAAACACCCCAAATCCCCATCTCCCATCCTCCTTAACTCTCCCACCCCTTTGCATAAGAATCCTCAAAACAAGATTGAAAATGTCCTTTCCTGGCCTCCCTGGTGGTGCAGTGGTTAAGCGCTGCTCTGTGGAGCTGTCCGAAGCAGCGGATGTGAGTTCGACGCCAGGCGGGAGAGATTCTCAAATGACAGGGCAGACCTCTCCTGCCTCCCCCGCTGCTCCCCTCAGCGGTGTATTTCTGATCTGCCTGTTCTGCTCCCTACTCTGTCTCTGGTGGGCCCTCTCGCCGCTCCACGCCTCTGGCCTGTACCCCAGCTTGTCTGTGTAAATAAATCTTAAAAAAAAAAATGTCCTTTTCATTAAAATGGAAATACTGATTTTCTGGAATGAAGAAATGATGATGATGACCATTTTGATGATGGCCGTGAGGCCCCAGTAGGCATGCATTCATGTTTTACCAATAATTTCTACTGTTGACTATGACCTGTATGTTTGCATGACAGTCTGTGTGTCACCCAAAGTGCCTCTACTGCTAGAATCATTTGTTACAAGACTTTAATATTCATGTAACAAATAATCACACTCAAAGGACAGACAGTCTCCACTTCTGCACTGAGCAGCTCTGTGGCCTCGGGCTTCGGAGATCCCAGAGAACAAGTCTCCATGTGCTGGTTGTAGTAGGCAGAGGTGTGAAAGGTGGGGGTCTTAGTCTGTTGGGGTGTAACCATAGACTGCGTGGCTTTAAAAACAAAATTTATTTCTCATATTTCTGGAGAATGGAAAATCTAATATCAACGCACTGGTGGATTCAGTTCCTTGTGAGAACTCTTTCTTCTCATAGCCCTCAGTTAGTAGAGAGAGAAAGCGCTCTCTCTTCTCAAGATGCTAGTTCCATCATGGAGGTTTTCCCTCATGACCCTTCTCCCAATAGCTTCATCTACATATAGCACCACATTGGGAGTTACAGTTTCAACATATGATTTGGGCCGGGGACACAAAGTTTCAGCCCATGGCAGGTAGGTAGAGGTTCTTTCAGAGTCTGACTTGGGCAGTGATTAGCGGGGATAGTAATGACCTTCATTATGATTGTGGGGTCAGAAGAAGGGTGAGAAGCTTCATGCAACTTTAGGGACATAAGGCCAGGGCAGTGTATGGAAGTAAAGGGGACTTGGAGAGGAGAGGAGGCACTGTTGCTGTGTCTCACAGAGCAGCCAGGAGAAATATCAGAGAGAATGAAAGGGCCCTGGGAATTCCCACTTATAATGAAAGGAGGTTCCATAACCAAAGATGCAGGCATGTACCAGAAAAGCACAGATACTAATATTAACATGACTCCACTGATGATGTCTGATTGGTGTATAGCTCTCAGAAGAAATGTTGACATTATTGATCTCACAATCATTAAAATGAGAGATTTTTTTTTATTACACATGAATCAATATTTGTGGTAGAAAGGATCCCAGTGACCTTCTGGAGGGTTAATGCTCCTCCGAGCCTCAATTCAGATAGGTCTGATACAAAAACACAAGCTCAGGTCACCAGGAACATTATAAAAAATCATCAATTACACATTTCCCATCACTTATTTGCCTGCTGGTCATTGCTCCCAAGTCCTCCACAGCATTAAGCAGTCATCCGTTCAGCACCACATCTGCTGCATGTCAGAGGTGTCTCCTCATGAGGCAGCAAAGCTTCTGCTCATTTGATCTCACTGTGGCACGCTGGGTTTTCCCAAAACCCAGTTTCTTCTTTTGGGTCTCTCCCTGTGGGTCCTTCTCAAATTGTCACAATTAGTTTCACTCTGTGCATCCAGAGATGAGTCAGTTGTTATAACATCCTGGGTTATTGGCTCCCTATCTTAGGGCCTCTGTTGTTGTTTAACTTTTCAGTCGACCCTGTTACTGACATAGTCCTACTTGGAAAAAGAGTAAATACAATTGTATTTCCTTGAGGGAAATACACCTCTTTAGGGGTTACAAATGCGTTGCTCTCCTTCTGTACAAAGTAAGTGCAGTTAGGTGCAAATATGCTTCTTTCACCACTAGAACACATTTTAACTTTATAAAAATCTTGCTTAGTCAGTAGACGAGTACTTAGTTATGTGCCTAATATTCTGGTGGAGTAAAATATCAGATAACATACACAAACATTAATTCAAATTGGATCAAAGACTTAACTGTAAGACCAGAAACCATAAATAGATATGAGAAAATGTTGGCAAAAGACTCCATGATGTTTGTTGAAATGATGTCTTTGGTGACTTGACTATAATGTTGAGGAAACAAAATTTAAAAAAATGGGATTACATCAACTAAAAAGTTTTTGCACAAAGAAACTATGAAAAAAAGAAAAGGGAGAAAATGTTTACACATCCTACATCCAAAGGGGCTAATAATATTTAAGATTAACTCAGAAAGAACTCAGAAAATTTGACAAGATAACTATTCAATCAAAAAATGGGCAGGTGTACATATGGCCAGCAGGCACATGAAAAAATGCTCATCATCAGTTATCATCAGGAAAAGGCAAGTCAAAATCACAATGAGATCCCACCTCCAGTTGATCAGAAAGGCCCACATCAAAAAGACTGGACACAAGTGTTGGTGAGGATGTGGAGAAAAAGTAACCCTCTTACACTCTTGGTGGGAATACAGACTGGTTCAGTCCTTATGGAAAACAGTATGGAAGTTTCTTAAGATGTTAAAAATAGATCTACCATATGATCCAGCAATTCCACTCCTAGGACATCTAACTGAAGGGATATATGTACTCCTATGTTCATTGCTGCACTATTTATAGTAGCCAAGTGATAGCAATAACCTAAGTGTACAACTAATACTATGGCACTATAAAGGTGAACTCTTTTTTTTTTTAAAAAAAGATTTATTTATTTATGCATACAAGCTGGGGTACAGGCTGGAGGCGTGGTGTGGCGAGAGGGTTCACCAGAGACAGAGTGGGGAGCAGCACAGGCAGCGCGACGGAAATACACTGCTGAGGGGAGCAGCGGGTGAGGCAGGAGAGGTCTGCTGCACCATGTGGGAATCTCCCTAGCTGGGCATTGAACTCGCATCCCCGCTGCCCACAGCTCCACAGCTCCACAGCTCCACAGCTCCACTGCTCCACAGCGCAGCATTTAACCGCTGCGCCACCAGGGAGGCCCATAAAGGTGAACTCTTACCATATGCTACAACATAAATGGAACTGCAGGGGATTATGCTAAGCGAATGCACCAAGAGAAAGACAAATACTAAATGATTTCACTCGTGTGTGGAACAGAAAGAAACAAAAAAAGGAACAAACAAAAAACAAAACAAAACAAACCTTTGAAATTTGACTGCAGAATTAGGTCTCCCTGAGGGGTGGAGGCGGTAGTTGGTTGGGGACCAAAGGGAGGAGGAGGCTCAGTGGACTATGCCCAAGAATTTTGGGGACTTTGGTGGTGGATGTGGTGTGATGATATATATTTATAGTGCTATGTATCTATACGCTTAAAACAAATCTATACCCTGTAAACCAACCTTACCTTGATAAACATAATTATAAAATAAACAAAGAGGCAAAAAAACAAACAAACACCCGACTAAATAAACAAAAGCAAAAGTATTAGACATGTTCCCCAATGTCACGGAGTTGGCACTCTGGTTTTTCCAAGACACCCTGGGTGTAAATGAGAACTAGCAATGAAATGTTACAATAGTTATCTCTTTTTTTCCCATCCAACCCTAACTGACATTTCTTTAACACCTTAAATGTAAGAAGTCTCTGCACAAGTCTCTCCTTTTTATTCTTCCCTTGTCTCTTTACTCTCTTACCATGTTTGCCAGATAGAACATTGTCATTGAACTTCACGTCTAGATATTTTCGTAATTTTTTTAGCACTCTCATTTTCTGTCTTATGCTTTTTCTCTGTGACTAATCTCTTATCTCCATTTCTTCTTATGTGAGTAGAACACTAAATGTTTTCATATAAATTTGTTGTGAATATTGAATGGGAAAATCAATGTGAAGAACTTAGCCCAATTCCTGATATTTTTTATACAGTTAATCAATATTAGCTATTGTGTGTCTATTAGAATTATTAATTTCCATCATCACCATTTTATTTGGTGAAAGAGGAAATAATAACAATATAGTTTCATTTCCATAGTTCACAGCAGGGTGCTTCATTTTTTTTGAGTATATCAACTGGAGCAGCTGCTGAAATGAAGGAACTTGTCAGTTTGGGTAATTTCTTGATTTGCTGCTGATTGATTAATTCGGAATCATGAGGGGAGCCTCCCTGGTAGTCTAGGGGTTAAGTTTTCAGAGCTATCACCTACCTCTACAGCCTGACTTCTATCCTGGCCAGGAGCTGACCCACATGACGCAGCAGATCTCTCCTGTGTCACCTGCTGCTCCCCTCAGCAGTGTATTTCAGTCAATCTGCCTGTTCTGCTCCCCACTGTCTCAGGTGAATCCTCCCCACCCACTCACCCCTGCCCTCTGGCCTACATTTCAGTTCTACACAAAAAAACAAAAACCAAACCTTAAGAGAGGAACCAGCTCTGTGGCACAGAATCTCATGGCACCTGACCACGTTTCAGTGCTAGTTCCAATTGGCCCCTCTGCATCAAAGAATGTCTCATTAGCCTACCAACGTGAGGGTGCGATGGCAAGAAGAATTTACTTTTAGCAACACTAATATTAAATATTAAATTTTTGTGGGTGCTGCTCTTTGGCATTTTCAAAGCATTTTCACATACATTTGTCTATCCTCTGTCACAGGTGAGGAAACTGAAGCTCGATTTGACTTGCCAAAAATGGTGAGCTGAAGTACTGTGCCGATATCTAGAAATCTGTACTAGGAAACTTTCCCCTGTGACACTGTGGCTTTTCTGTAATGTCAGGTCCCACTGCACCACTCCCTTCTCGCAGCTCTTCCTTTCCCCTTATGTGTGTTCTTTTGGCAGAGTGACCTCATTTATACTGATTTTCATTAAGGAAGTTGGTAGCAGTGATTTGAGAGTTGATATACCATCTTCCTTTGGTTCTTGCCTGACAGACAAATATGTTCTTTAAAGAACATTAGTTTAGTCTGAGAGTCTATAATGTCTCCAAAAAGAAATGTGCTCCTTTCCAGATGTGTGGTGAGCAAAGTCTGGATGATGCCACTTCTGACAATCCTCAGGCCATTTATTAGGTAATTTTGATAATTTTGATAGTCAGAGGGAATATCTACGTAAATATGTTTATATAAATATGTATATATTCAAGCACATATAAACAAACACATTTATATACAAGAAAAATATAAATACCTCCTATAGAATGATGAAATTTGAATTAATCTTCCTTTATATTGTTTTAGACAAATGTTTACTTTTTATTGCACTTCTATGGCTGATTTCACTTTTAGAGTACCATTACTGTGGTTTCCTGATCAGCATAATAATTTCTATCTGTGAAAAATTATTCTGATTGCTACCTGCAAGGCTCTGTGATTTCAATTGTTTGAGGAACATGGTGTCATTCAGATAATGTTCAAAAATGCAAATATTCTCAGTAGGAATGTCCACAAAAGTCATTTTCTCACATTAGATTGAAGATAACATTAAGTTGGCATAAAAGCACCAACATATGTGGGGGTAGTGGTTGACAGTTAAAGCATGGAGGGTAAGGTGATGTTTTTGTTGAGTGTCCTTACAGACCAGCAGTCCAACCTAGACTACCTCCAACTCTGCTTTTCATGTAAAAACCACACCCACAAAGAACTTGCTGTCAGATTTTCAGATTCCACTTGGAACATTTTTAGAATACGCTCCCTGATATTTATGGTTAGAGTGTCTACCTCTTGACACTCTTTGAGCCAGCTTTTTTAAGCTTCTGCACAGATTTTTGCTTCCTCAAGCTTCAGGACTCCTGATTTCCACATGTCAAAGTCAAGCCTCCAGCTGTTTAAATCACAGACAGAGGCAAAGTTAGTCCAATTACTAGGGGAGACAGAGCCTCTAGGAATTGAGTTAGAAAGACAAAGAGTGGAGGAGAGAGGGCAAAGAAGACCAGTCTCCATAAGACCAGTGCCTGAGCAGGTGACTCCCCAGAAGTTCAAGCAACCCCTTGAGGGTTCATGAAGGCATTTCCTAATGGGTCAGTCCCCTCTTCTTTCAGTTGTTTGCTTATGAATAAAATAAAGCAGTATTTTGCAACAGTGGCACTATTGGCTTGGGAGACCAGAGCATTCTCTGCTGCGGGGACGAGTCCCGTGCATTGCAGGATGTTCAGCAGCATCTCCGGCCTCTACCCACTAGGTGTCAGCAGCGCCTCCCCAGTTATGACAGTCAAAAATGTCTGCAGACTTCGCCAAAGGTACACTGGGGTGGGATCCTGGGGGCAAAATTGCTTCTGGCAGGAAAGACTCTGAAATAGAATGTTACTTGATGCACTTATTCATTAAAACTCCTTTTCCCTAAGTTATTGGATCCCAAACATTTTTCCTTTTGCACTTAAAAGAGAAGTGACAAACTTTTACAATTATATAGTCTGTCATATGCATTGTACTTTTGTAATGTTAAATTTTTCAATAACAGTAATAACCACTTTATAAAAACAACTCTTTCTCTTTTTTAAAAAGAGAATCTGCTTACAGATTATCACAGGACTCTTATCCCCATTAATTTTTCTCTTAACTTGTTTTTGCCTAATCTCAATTCTTTCAGAACCTTTCAGAAAGGACAAGTGGCGGTGATACTTGCTTCTGTAAGGTTAAGGATGTGATACCACACTCTGGGAAATTGTTAGGGGTAAGAGAAAATAGAGAAATCAATATGAAGGGTATTAAGCATTTAGGAAGAAGGTGACTCTATCCGATATTATATTTGTCCTGGGGAAGAATGTAGCAAAGAGCATAAATATGGATCTTAGACTTTGGACAGCTTACGCAGATCTCTACAATTTTATAGCTAGGTATAGGTAGAAAGAGGGGCTTGCTAAAAAATATGGCTGGTGAGAAGGTTCTTAATTATTGAAATGACTCTCAGTGAGGAATAAGAGGAGAATCGTCTAAAGAACCAATGTAAAATAACTGGAGAACCACATCTCAAGAACCCTGATTTTAAATTCCTCTTTATCCTACACTGTTCCCCTTAAACTTTTATGTTATTTATCCTTAACAATGAAAGCACTGAATTTAAGTTCTAAATGTTACACAGATTTTGCTTAGAATTTTGAGATAAGATAAACATTATTGAATGTTTTTGAAATTCTTCAAAAGGAATAATCCAGTAAGGTTTATTTTCATTTCACATTGTGGTCTTGCCTGCAAAGTTAATAAAATAAAGAGTGTGCTTAGGCTGTAGATTTCTATGCATGTATTTGCACTGAGCCTAAAGAAAAAAAAGTGTCTAGATTTGGGTATTCTTCCATCCTCCCCACTGATATCTTTTAATTCCAGCTATTTTTAAAAAGATTTATTTATCTATGCATACAATGCTGGGGTGCAAGCCAGAGGGTTCACCAGAGCGCACGAGGCAGGAGAGGTCTGCTGCACCATGTGGGATTCTCCTTGGCCGGGTATCGAACTAGTGCTATAGTGGCTCTGGATAGCTTCATAGTGCTGCGCTTAACCCGTTGGGCAAGGAGGGAGGCCCTAATTCCATCTATTACTTTCCTTGCCACAGAGTTACCTTTGTCTTTTTTCACTTGTTGACTTTTTTTGCTCAGATAGGCACAGAGACCTTTACTGGAAGTCTTTATGAATTTTTTTTTTTTGGTATCCTAAAGCTTTTGTATCAGGCCAGTGAAACTTTTAGAAATATTAGAGTTTGAAACATGCTTGAAGAGTAACAGTGTTTAATCTTCTGCTTGGACAAAATCTCTATATACTTCGAAGATTTTACCACCCCAACACATTACTTTAATTGAGTCTTATTTCATCCCATCAAAATTCTCAGTCAAATCAAGGAGAATTTCTGAATTTAGAGTATTGTGCAGAATCATGTTCCTGAATAATATTTTTCTCCAAATGACAAATTCCAAAAGAGGGCTTTGCTTTTCTTGCTTGGTTTGTTTTTTACAGAGAAAATTGTCTAAGTGTTTGAACCATATCGGTCCCTAACAAAACAAAAGATCTATGTGTTGGCTGAAAATAAAAATATAACCAGAATAGATTCTTATTATTACTCTATTTTTAAAAGTACTCTTAAAAAATCTTTAAGATATGCCTTGTATATGGAAAATGTTATCTTAAAGTTTCAGGGAGATCTCTCAATTTGTAACTAAGTACATGTACTTTCTTTAAGGACCTTTATATGAAAAGATAAAGGGTTCAAAATATTTAATCCCTTTCTAACCTTCAAAATCTTGAGGTCAGTACGTAACATCTGTCCACTGTGAGCTAGAGATGATACAGACTCTGAAAACAGAACACTATGTGCTTGAAATGCTCTGATTCAAGTACTTACAAAGTTCATAACTCTTTGAGTAGCTGCAGTGTCCCATGCCAGGGGCTAGAGGTGAATGCAAGAAGAATTGAATTGTCTTGAAATATTTTAAATAAATTTCCCATCAGAATAAGATACATACCTTTTCTAGGGCAGTGTAAAAAGAACATTCAGGGCCTCTCTGGTGACACAGGGGTTAAAATCTCAGCACTATCAAGGCATGGCCAGCGACCGTGGTATGAGTTCGATTTCCCAGCCAGGGAGCTGACCCACATGGTGCAGCAGACCTCTCCTGTCTTACCCAATGTTCCCCATACCAGTGTATTTCAGTAGATCTGCCTGTTCCGCCCCCCACTCTGTCTCTGGTGAATCCTCTCACCTCCACACTTTTGGCCCACATCCCAGTTCTTGTGTGCATAAATAAATAAAAATAAACCTTTTTTTAAAAAAAAAGAATACTCAAGGACCCTTGTTCAAAAATTATTAAGACTTTCAGGACAGTGTCAGCAAGTTATTTTACCAAGTGAAGGGTTCTTCTAAGCCTGATCATTTTAAAGAGAGATACTTGGTCCTTCTATTTATCTAATCCCCCTTTCTGCTTCTGTGGGGTACTTTGTCACTCAGGGAATGTCTTTAGTTGTACAGAACAGGCCAGGGAGATTCATTTCATGGTTCATCTTGTACTAACAACCAATACAACTTGAACGACACCATAAACCTGCAAAACACATTATTTTTTACTTTTATTGAGGTACCTTTGGCTTACAACATTGTATGTAATTTAGAAGTCCAGGACCACAGCCTTCCGTGTTTGTGACCACCCCACACACACCACCAAGGCTCTGAGAGTCCTCCACCAAAGCACTTCTAACCCAAACTGTACTTAAGTTCAAATATCAGTGATTTTTTTCAAGGGAAATCATTGTTGTCCAGATTTGTAAGAAAGAAAAGATGCTGCCATAAAATCAGATGCACCCTCCATGGGAAAGTGAACTGTAAATTTGGAGACATAAAAATGTTAGTGATCTTAAAATGATGAAATTGTGATTCTACAGAGAGATCTTGCAGCACTTTGAGCCACTTACTGTCACACACGCTGTTCAGAGGCGCATTTGCTCTTAGAAGTGAGGCCCAGAGGGGTAAGGAGATGCGTAGGCCACAGGCCTCCTGCGGCGTGGGAGCCCACTGGCGCTGAGCCTCTTGCTCCTCTGCCCTGGCTCAGCGGCCTTGTCTCCTCTGCAGGGTGTTAACCTCTTCCGGGAGGAGAAGGGTGGTTGTAAAGAAAGAAGAAAATGGCAGCAGGAGATGAGATAAGGGGAAACATGGGCACAAATATTAATGTTTTCTTTTAGTCTGTTTATCTTTATGCCTCTATCTATAGTTTACTATATATGTATTTTATTTTTTATGTATTGACATGACATTTAGAAAACATTATTTTAATGTGAAGTTTAATCAATTTATGCCTCATTTTTAATTAGTTTCAAGCTGTTCATGATAATGTGTATATTATATATATAATTCATATCATTCCAATCTGTTTATTCATATATGCATGTATACATGCTTTTTATAGCTTGGGGGGGTGAGTGATGTAGTTACAGGTGTAATAAACACCATAGAGGTTTAATGTAGTCCTATATATAAAGTTACCCTCTAAGATGGAAGGTGACTCAGTAAATGAGCCACAGGATACATTAAGATTAGATAAGAACTGTCATCTCTGCGTTTAAAATATATTGAATGTAAGCGATGTGCAATTGCAGAACTTTTCTGAGTTATTTGCCAGAAATTATTTCTTCCACAGTAGCTCACTGCACCAACACACACACGCGCGCGCGCGCGCACACACACACACACACACACACACAATCGCATGCAACATGTGCACACTCCATCTCCTGAAGCCTCCATTTTGGTCTTACAATCACATCGTTGAAATTCATTGTGTGATTGAAAAGCAAAAAACATTATGATTTCCACTTATTTGCTCTTTCTAAGAGTTGGGATGCTACTTCAGAGAGCAAAATCTCCCAGACATTCTGTCTCTCACCCCAACAAAAAACTGCTTTGGGAGAAGGGAACCAGGACTAGCTCAGGATGTCAAACAGTGGGAGTTGGCTCCCACACACTGCATCTTGGGGGTGTAGAGTGAGCGTGGCCACCCCTAAATGGGGCCTTGGGGTCAGGTGGCCTAGACACCTCTGAATTCCTGGAGAATGATTGCAGATGGTACTGTGGCTTGTGTCTGCATGCCACAGATTAAAGCTCAGACACCCAAAAAGAGGTACTGGTGCCAAACAAAAGCCAGTATTAAAGTCGAGTCTTTGGAAGAGGAGGGGTAGAAGGAAAAGGGATTTGCAGCAAAGCTGTTAGCACCGTGGCTTAAGACGTGCACAGCCAAAGACAAATTCAAATTACATTCTTCCAAAGGCATTTTTCAGCCTGGAAGCTACAACCAGTGCAAGTTTGCAAAAGTCTTGAACAGCTATGGACTTAATCAGATTTAGGTGGGACAAAATAAGCAAGGAATGTATTAGAAAATAAACTTTAGATCCCAAAGTTTTTCCTCCCCTTCCCTTTTCCACTCCTTCCCTTTTGCTTCTTAGTGTGAGAAAAAAAAAATCAGATATCCATTTTATTATTCTTTAATTTTCATCTTGCAGCTCATTATTGCAATCAGCATATCACAATTGAGTGCATTGATTTCTGAGGAAACTTGCAGCAGGTCCTTGTAGCTGTTGATGAGCTGTGACTAATCGCCACGGTTAAAATGTTCTGTCATGACCTGAAACAGATTGTAAGCATTTGATTGACAGGAAGGTTAAATAAAGAAATAGTATGCAAAAGTGATCATATTCTTTCTTGGCTCTTGGGGATCTGGGACGGAAGGAAGGAGGTCAGGGATCATAAAACAGTAACCAAATAAATCAATGTAATCCAACACATCAACAAAAAGAAAAAAAAGACCATATCAATAGATGCTGAGAAAGCATTTGACAAAGTACAACACCCATTTATGATAAAAACCCTTGAAATCCTTGGGATAGAAGGAACATACCTCAACATAATAAAAGCCATATACAACAAACCCACGGCCAATATTATACTCAACGGTGAGAAGCTGAAGGCCTTTCCCCTAAGATCAGGCACAAGGCAAGGATGTCCACTCTCACCATTACTTTTCTATATAATACTGGAAGTCCTAGCCAGAGCAATTAGACAAGAGAAAGACATTCAAGGGATCCAAATAGGAAAAGAAGAAATTAAACTGCCTCTATTTGCATCTATTTGCAGATGATATGATAATATATATATATAAAACCCTAAAAACTCCATAGGAAAACTACTCAAAATAATAGACCAGTTCAGTAAAGTAGCAGGATACAAAATCAACGCACAAAAGTCAGTAGCATTCCTCTATGTAAACACCCAATCTGAAGAAAAAGAAATTAAGAAATCCATCTCCTTCAAAATCGAAACCAAAAAAATCAAATATCTGGGAATAAATCTAACAAAAGACATAAAGGACTTACACAAAGAAAACTACAAAACTCTGTTGAAAGAAATAGAAGAAGGCACAAGAAGATGGAAAGGCATCCCTCGCTTGTGGATTGGAAGGATTAACATTGTCAAAATGGCAATCCTACCAAAAGCAATTTACAGATTCAATGCTATTCCAATAAAAATCTCAATGACATTCTTCAAAGAAATAAATTGACTACTGATGAAATTCATATGGAACCACAAAAAACCTCACATAGCTAAAGCCCTACTAACTAAAAAGAAAGAAAACTGAGGAATTTCGCGCCCTGATTTCAAACTATACTACAGAGCCATAATAATTAAAACAGCATGGTACCGGAACAAAAACAAACAGAAAGACCAATGGAACAAAATAGAATACCCAGAATTAAAGCCACATATCTATGAACAACTAATCTTTGACAAAGGAGCAAAGAAAATGCAGTGGAACAAGGACAGTCTATTCAATAAATGGTGCTGGGAAAACTGGACAGCCACATGCAAAACAATGAAGCTAGACTACTACCTCACACCCTGCACAAAAGTCAACTCAAAATGGATAAAAGATCTGGATGTAAGACCTGAAACCATAAAATGTATAGAAGAAAATATAGGCAAAATTCTACACGACATACATCTCAACAAAATCTTGAAAGACACATCCCTCAAAGCGAAGGAAGTGAAAGACAAGATAAACAGATGGGATTATATCAAAATAAAAAGCTTCTGTACAGCAAAAGAGACATTAACCAAAACTAACAGACACCCTACCAATTGGGAAAAGATCTTTGCACACAATACATCTGATAAAGGACTGATAACAAAAATCTACAAGGAATCCACACAACTCAACAGAAACAAAGCCAATAACCCAGTCAAAAAATGGGCAGAAGAGCTCAAAAGGCACTTCTCCAAAGAAGAAAAGCAAATGGCCAACAGATACATGAAAAAAATGCTCAATATCACTTATAATCAAGGAAATGCAAATCAAAACCACCATGAGATACCACCTCACACCTGTGAGGATGGCACACATTAAAAATACAGGCAACAACAAATGCTGGAAAGGATGTGGAGAAAAAGGAACTCTTCTACACTGCTGGTGGGAATGTGAACTGGTCCAACCACTATGGAAAGCTGTATGGAGATTCCTCAAACTGCTAAACATGGAGCTTCCATACGACCCAGCAATCCCAC
>PVIJ01002545.1:0-114592 GCA_004024925.1 Scalopus aquaticus | reverse complement strand
GCTATTCAGCATTTAAAGAAGATAAACACATGCAATTTGCAGCGACATGGATGGAATTAGAGGGGATCATACTCAGTGAAATAAGCCAGAAATAAAGAGAAAAATATCGAATGGTTTCACTTATAACAGGACTATAGGGAAACCAAATAGGAGAGAGACACTCAGGAGGTGGGGGGTGGGAGGGGAGGATAAGGGCACAAAATGGAATAGAAAAGAACACAAGGGACCATGGAGATGGATCACGGGTGAATTGGTGGTGGGTTCCCCTAGAGGAATACAAAATGTAAAAGACATAAATAACAATAAAAATATATATTATATAAAACAAACAAACAAACAAACAACAGTAACCATCCAAGACCAATAAAGAACAATTTTGTCTGAGCCCAAATAGGGTTCCTGCATAATGGTATATACATTGAAGGAGATGCTGGCATGTCTGGGGCTTTAGAATACAACATCTTCTGGTGTGAAGAGTATAAGAATCTGGTGCACTGTGGTCTAAATCACTGGGGCTCTTAGGAGAACTTGGAGTTGGTGAAGAAGACAGTTGACTCCTTTGTGAGAAGCAGCTGGAAGCTAGGGCTGGGCATTTGAAGCACTGCTTACCTGTGGCTTGCTGTTCTATACTCACTCTCTGTGTTCAGACTCCCTCTCTGAGAAATGAAACAAACAGAAACTAATTAACCTCTTATGATGTCTTCATAGAGTAATGCATAAACATTTTTAAAAGGGACATTTGAAGCAATCTGAGGAAATTCTGGTCTAGAGTTATGGTCAATTAGTTGGAGAATTAAAGTACATGAGACTTGAAATGAAAGAATACAAAAATATCCCAATCCTAGAATGCCCCACCCCCAAAGAAAGGGAGAAGATATAAGAAAGAAAATTGAAAACCATGACAGAAGACCCCAAGGGGCATGATAGACCTGGGGGTGTGATAAGGTCAAAGAGGTTATCTGGAACCATCTCTTAGATGAGTGTCAGGTATGCACTAAGAACCCTGAGGGACAGTAGTAACTTTATAAACTATAGACTCTGTAAGATCAGGAAACAGCTATAATTGTGTCAGTTGAAATTGAGGAAGAAGCCAAAAAACAAATAAAAAAGAGTGACATTTGTCTGTAAACAATCAGAAGGGTGGAGAGAAGCAAAGGATAAAGAGGAATAGATGCAAATTCAGTATAGAAATAAATGTAAGATCACCAAAAAGCAAACCTAGTTAATTTAGAGTTAAAAAATGAAGACTAAACTAAAACAAACAACACAAGCATTCTCTTTTCTCTCCCAACCAAATAGAGTGTTTGAATTACTGCGATGGTTAAGCCAAAATGGTTATCTGGTAGATTCCTTCAGAGCCCATCTTAATTAGCAGTTTTAACTTGGTCTTAGAATACAGAGGCTGAGATTCCAGAGAGGATCAAAGAAAACAAATTGAGTCATGGCTCAGAACCATCCAATTTATCTGCAACGGGAAGCAGAAAAACGCAGGCATTTGCTTTGTGCTGCTGAAGCCACTACCACAGAGGCGTGAAGGTTGTATTAATATTTGGGCTGAGGAGGTAGGAGAGGTGAGGGGCTGATGCCTCCGTTGCTCTTTTCCTCTCTGGTGGAGATGACAGTGGGCTGTGTAGGAGATAGGGTTAGAGGGAGTGGTTTCTTGTATTTCAAACAAAACAACGACCTAATACTGCCCCCCTCTGCCTATGACAGTCTCTAAATTCCCCAAGCTGCGATATGGCACTGGGGGCAAACATAATTAATTACTGATTTGGAAACCAACCAAGAGCAAATCTTATTTTCAAGGCAATAGGAATGGAAAAAGAAGCTTTCCGAGTTGAGGCTGAATTACTACACGTGTTCTTTTCATTTCCGCTTCTGATTAGTTAGCCAAGGCAAAGGTGAGGGAAAGTGAAGTCACCTGCGCCCTGCTTCACACGGAGGAAACGCCTCCCCTGCCACTATCGCCTCCCTTGGCATTTCAAAGCTGTGGTGCTTCTCAGTCACACCTAAACAATTTGTGGCTTCCAGGAAAGCCTCAGGCTTGTTTGAACACACACGTATTGGATATTGAATATTTTTCTTTGAAACAGCAAGAGGAAAGAGCAGAAAACAAAATGGGTCCTCTCCCCACTTCCTGCCACTGTGCCTTTTTTATGCTGATGATGCCACATTCTTAGGAAGCACAGCAAGTAGAGACAGCCTGTGAAGAGGGGCAAATTCTCCCCCTTCCGGTGCTCTCATTTTCTCTCTTTGAAACTTTTTCCAAAAAGAAGAAAACTTTCCCAGCAATTAGGCTTTGGATTAGAAGAGATAGAAGTGAAAATTGTCCTAGCTCAGTTGTCTTATCTCAGATGAAACGGAAGCAGTGGGGGACACTGAACAGGCGAAGAGAACACTGTCTCAACTAGTGGTGCTCACTTGATTTTCCTTGGGGGTCACATCACCCTGAAATCGAGACCTCAGGCACTGAGCCCTGGAAAAGTCATCTTTGGACACATCTCAGAATCTGTCACCAAAGGCACACATCTTCCATGACATATGGACATTTCAAGATCTGTAAATAAATATACTAGGCAATAAAAGGGCTGTCTGTGAGCTCGGAGTGGCAAATGGAAAATTCTGGGGCATTTTCAAAGTCCTGTCATTAAAAGAGATTGGAATACACATGGTGCCTTTTAAGTTTGAGAAAGCAAGGACAGACACCATTTCCTCAGAAAGGGGCCCGGACCCCTGATTGACTTCACCCTTACTCCCTGACCAGCCTGCCTGCCCTTCTCTTTTTCTGTGAAATGCAAGGGAATGTAGTCTTCCTTGGAAGTGAGCCCCAAGATTGAATTCTGTGCTGCTTATTTGAAATGATTTAAAACAAATATTTTTGTAAATTTTGGATCCTCAAATTGGGAAAAACGTTATAAACAGATACTGACACGGTTGATGACATGGACGGCTTCAACACCGCAAGCCTTCCTTAAATCCGACCCCCTAAAATAGTATTTGTAAAAGAGAAATTTGTGTGTAAAGTAACAATTTCCTGTAAATCAATGTACCTTACTTTAGATTTCAGTTTAATACAAAAAAGCCCTGTCCTTGGGAAACAAATGGCATACAAATTGCTTATGAACTTCATTGGAAAAAGCCATATGTTATTTGGGGATGATTTATCTAGACTTTCAATCCCTTCTCATTGGAAACATGTATTTCTCAACAATGTTCCAATTAAACTAACAGCAGAATAAATCCGGGATACCTGTGTTCATAATAAATGGACACAGGCTGATTCACTGGGCATTTTCATTATAGGATGCAGCCTAATAAATAAATAACAACAGCTGCTTTTAATGATGCTATTGCCATGAAATGGCTTTTGGTTTTTCCAGTTTCAGACCTTCTCAGAGCTATTTCAGTTATTAAAGAGAAGGAAAATAAACAAGAGCCACTCACCATGATTCAGGACAAACATGATGGGGCCAGTGCACAGCCTGCTCCTTTTTCAGTTCAGCCACGCTTTCTGTGGCAGAGTTAAGAGAGCTAATCTCACTTTTTAGGTGAGTTAGAATAGCAGATTTGTGTTTTCTTTGAGAGATATTTGTAAAAATGTCTGATTCTGCTCATCTTTTAAAAGAGAATCTGTGCACAAACATTCTCTTATATAATGGGTACTTTTGCTCTAAGAAATCAAATTCCTCGCTCCATAAAATGTTGGCATTAGGGAGGCATGTTGCTGTTTCTTGCCTCTCGGGAATCTTTGCTCTGATTGGGAGGAGCGTGAATGCTCCAGAGGGAGTATTTTGACTGGGAGAATGCAAATGCATTCTAGGAGCTGCAGTCTTTTGCATCCTTCCCTAGGAAGATTGGAGAGCTGGAGCGACACTGGAATCAGTAGGGAGGGTCCAAGAACTAGTTAGAGTGGCCTTTTTTCTGTTCTTTAGGAGAACACAGAACAAGGTCCACAACCATATTCAAGGAGATACTCTTCAACTCTGTTTCCATCTCACAGAAACACTGGCTCCAAGGGCATTTTGGGGGAAATTTTGATACTAAGAAACACCTTCCTCCTGTAAAGCAAATAGAATGACAACCTGAACTAGGATTTTGACACTGGTTTATTTAATTCATATCCTAGCCAAAAGGTCTTGTTCCATGACTGTTTATGTGACACTTGGCAAATAATTTTATTCGGTCTTCATTTTTACCTCCAACAGTGTGAATGGCAATATTTTCTGCTCTAATTAAGCCAAAAAAGGTCTTGTAAAAATAAGTATGGACATTTATAGAAATCAATTTTTCTCCTTGTATAAAAATAAATAAATTCAAGGTACTTCTTATTACTACTTTTATTTTCAATAGCATGAATCCCTAGACAAACATGATTGTAATGTCCTATTTCTATAGTGTTCTTTGGATTATAATGCATTTTATACTTCCCACTAGCTCATTTGATGTTTACAAAAATACTGAAGACAACCAGGTAAATGTTATTTTTCCATTTTGATACATAACAAAATGAAGAACCAGAAAGGTTAATGATTTATTTATGTGACACAGTCCTGAAAGGTGGTCTTAATAAAGCCCATGAGTTATGATAATTATCTATAGTCTTTCCTTTCTATTCCATGAGAGGCTTATCAGATCACTAAATGTGTCTATACTTCCTAAACCAAGTTGCTTAAAATCCTAGCATTCTAATTTTTCAACATTGTGATTTTAATGTAGAAATAAAACTGTGACCAGTCTGTTGGGTTGTGAGTCTAGGTGTGAATGATTTGACAACATGGTAAAACTTAAACTTGATGGCTCATAAACAAACTGACTTAATAGGAGATTTTTAGTTCCAACTTTATAATGGAAAAAAGTGCTAATATCCCACTATTTAATTGTGCAGACCTTGTTGAACTCTCCCCCTCCCCTCCCCTCCCAGAGCACCCATTAATAGTCCTTCTGAGTCTTCTTGTACAATGAGTTCCCATTCTCCTGGCCTCAATTTTTGCAGGCAGGGTGGCCCACGATCTACGGGGCCTATCAGGCTCCCTTCTCTGGGAATCTTAGACAGGAAGATTCATTTTGTGCTGTGAATGTACCTGTGGTTCATATATTTCCAGGGCTATATTTCTCATCACATAGATTCCAGGGCAGAAGAAGAAGAAGGAGAAAGAAGAGGAGAGTGGGAGGGAGGGAAAAAGAGAAAAGAAGAGAAGGAGGGGGAAAGGGAAGAAAGAGACAGGGGGAGACACAGAGAGCTGAATCAGATTTCCAAACCTTATTTCCCTTCGAGGAACGCATGGTATCCCTGCCCTTGGGTTCTGGGGTACAACCCTGAATCCTTCCTGATACATGGACCTATTCGATGTGCTTAAGATCACTCTTCAGTCCAACTGAAACAATTGTTCAAAGTAACTGCCTTCTCAGACAGAGCACTTCACATTCAGCTCTTTAATCCGTGCCATGTGTCATAAGCACAGTGAAGCATTGATGTAATTACGCGAAGGACAGAGTGGAAATTAAATGGAGGAAATGCGGTCTGGTGGTTAGATTGGCAAACTAAATGTCAGGAGTTTTGTTTCTGTTTTTGACATGACTCTGGGGACATACTTGGCTGTCTGCTGTCACCCTGAGAGCTTGAGAGACTAGGTCTGTCTCCTACTTAGATGAACAAAGGCTTTGATACTCTTGATGGTAGCAGATGTCCTTAAAAGTGGAGAAGGCATAAGTCCAGAAGAGTGAAGGGCTGATTTCACAGTTGGCCCATACCTCCTGGCCTACAAAACAGAGACCAGCACAAGTTATACTTGATGGGGCCAGTTTCAAACTTGGGTAGTAAAGCCAACCTACTTTTTAATCTCGTGACAGAGTTAGCAGCTCAACATAGAGGAAAATTGGTGTGGAGGACTGACTTCTTCTTCCGTGTATTTAAAGAGACAGTGCTCTTCTTTCAAAATTCTGCCCTTGTGCTTCCACAGAACAATCACTTGCCTTATAAACAATGGCACAATAGTACTCCTCAGTTTTGACTTTTACGTTTCCCATTAGGGCTGTTCTGAATGGTTCAAAAAGGGATTAGAGTGTGGAAGTTATTGGGAAGCCATTATTTAGCTTATCATATAGATATGCTTTGATTTTTTAAAAAAAATGTAACATTATTGAAATGACAAAATCCAAGAAAAGGAGATGAGAGCAGTGGGTGTCAGGACTGAGCAGAGGGGGTAGGTAAAGTTCTAAAAGGGCAACACAAAGAATCATTGTGCTCCTCTCTATCTTGGCTGTGGTAGTGCATACATGAACTTACACACACGTGAAAAGTAAATGGAACTAATTACACGCACATGTATATACAAATGTGTATAAAACTGGGCAAATTTGAACAAGATAGATGGGTTGTATCATGAATATTCTGGTTATGATATTGTCCTATAGTTTTGCAAGATGTTATCATTGAGCAAAAGGCGAAGAGTACCTACCTTTTGTATTTCTTACAATTACTAATTAATCTATGATTATCTCAAAGTAGAAAGTTTAAAAAAATAAAATAAAAGGCCATGGTTATTATTGCAAAATAATTATTATTGCAGTAATAATAACTTAGGCTGATGAACCTCAAATCCTATCAGTAGTCAGAATTTAGAGAATGGTAAGAATACAGATTCCTTGACCCCCATCTCAGATCTACTTGATTCAAATTTTATGGAATAAAGGCCAGAATTCTACATCTTTAAAAAATGTCTAAGTGATTTATTATCAACTAGGTTTAGAAACCACTGTATTAAAGACTGCTTTTCTTCAAACAGTTGTGTATGTAGCGCTTTTGGTTTATATAAAATTTCAAGAAGCACATAGATCCATCTTAACATAATGATAGTAGAATACACAGTCCTTCCCCTATGATCTTTGGGAATGGCTCTGAGTAAGACTGGGGGGAACCTGAGGAAAAATGGGAGAAACTTGGGGTATTGAGTTTTAAGAATTACCAGGTTGACCATTCATGTCTGAATTATGCTATTAGAAAGATGGTGGTTTTGAGTTTCTTCTTAACAGGAGAGGAAACTGCTGTTTTTGGAGGAGACCCCTAGCAGGAGTTGTGAATATAAAAAATGGGCACATTGATTAGATATACACAAGTATACAATTAACTTTAAAAGTGGATAACTCTTATGTCACTGTGCATTATTGTTTGAAGGCATCCATTGTAGTTTTAGGTGTCAGGGTATCATGAAAATCTTCATTTTTAGTTGGCAAATTGGTGGGAAAACCAAAATGACCAGACACAGAGACAGGAGAAGACAATTGATAAAATGACTAGGAAAAGGACAGGGGTAACAAACATTCATGAGTGGCACTTTTTCGAGGGTTTCTTGAGTGGGAGTCATTAGAAATGTCTCTTCAAAGGTAATGTTCATCTACTGGGTCTCTCTGACACAAATAGGTGCTACGTGAATAAGGGGGGAGAACCCCACAATCGCTGAGCTGATACCAGCTCAATTAGGCTGAGAAACTGTTTAATCTGGAAACTCATTGAAAATCTGTGTCCCATCCACAAAGTCAATTAAAAAAAATACCTGATTGGGTAAATTAACACACGCAGGCAATTAAGATGAGATAGCATGGAAAAAAAGCATGTACTGGGTTGCCACAGAGCTAGCTTGGGTATCAGCTGATCACCAGCCATATGTCAGTTGGTACTTTCCAAGTTGCTTCTTATTTCCCCATCCTCTTAGCACTGGAGTGATCAAGAGATCACATGATAAGCCAGCCGGTATTTGGAACCTCTCAGAAGTGTGATTCCCTATCCTATTGCCTACCTTAGGCAGCATTTACAGTTTCCAGTGGTGGAGAGGTTAGGTCTTATAACAGTGACCTTGCTCCTGCTGCCTGGTGAAAGGCTGCAAGTTTCACAGTTCCCACCTAAGAAGGCGGCCCCTCTGGATAATGCAGCGGTGCTCTCCTTGCATCATCATTTAGTAAAAGGACTCCCTGAAATGATACCATTTCCCCAGAGTTGTGGCTTCTGCCTACAGGGCTATAATCACTGGGCCGTGTATGGAGAGAGACTAAGATGTGCCAGGAATATTTGTAAGAGACTAAGTGGCATTAGATAATACTCATTATAGGAAATTAATAGATCCTGAGGCTTGAATCTACTATAACATGCCAGCCTCAGGATATGTAATATTTGTTAATGTTCTTTTATTGGTAAAATGTTCTTTTGATAGGCTACAGTCAGAGTCTTTGAGAAGCGAACTGTTGCCAGTTTACTAGGCATTTGAGGAAAAATGTGAAGGTATCAGCCCGTAGAGGCTCATTTCTCTTGAAAGTTTTTCTAAAGCGCTTGAGCAGCTCTAGCAAAGAGAGTTGTGTGGCTGGGGGTGAGCAGCCCTGCTCCAGTTCATGCTTCGTATATGACTGGGGCGGTGTCCCAGCCCTGCCTCTTGGTCTTCAGGGGGGCAGGAGGAAGCAGTGTTCCCACAGTGGATATTGGGCTCAAAACGGGACATTGTAGAGAGAGATTGTCTCCAGGGTCTAGTGTGATGTTCTCGTTCTAATCCTTGATCTTGAATTCAAACTTTGGGAGTGAAAATGTGACTTATTTGGCCAGGACCATCTCTCTCTTTGCCCACGCGCTATTCCAAGCCTTTCCTGATACCTTTTTAACACTCTTATTTAAACCAAATCAATGATCTGGCCTGGAAAGATGCCAGGAAACCCAACATCTCAGATCTTAAAGCCTGTCCTTAATTACGGGAAGTTTTTAAAGTATTTCTTCACATAATTCTCTGGATCAGCCCTCTGGATCTTCGGGGCATGTACTTCATTGTGCGTTGCACGTTGGCACACCCATGTCATAACAGACTAGAGCAAAGTGGTGAACATTAGTCACCTAGCTGAAAGGGATAAAGAATTTAGGTCGCTGGATATATCTACAATTTCCTACAGGTGAGCAATTCACACAATTCTGTACTTAAAATTCCAATACCATTCTTCTCAGGAGCTTAATAAATATTCTGGGAACTAAGCCAACATTACTCTCCCATACCTGCCCTTTATAGCAAAGGGATAAAGCCAAGATTGTTCCTCTGCAGTTTTATTGTTAGCTTTTCTCTTCCTGGGTCAAGAACTTTCCTTTGGCCTAAGACGCTCAACCCAATACCGTCACCCTAGTCTCATATTCCTGACCAACATCCTCACTGAGTCCCTAGGGTGTGAGATAACGATTAATCAAATCAGTAGAAACTTGGCTGTGACCTGAAATACTTGTGAATACAAGGATTGTGTCCCATCCACCTGGTCTTTTAACTATAGGATTAATGTGTTGAAATAAGGCTGGAGATCCTGTGACAAAGATTAAATTTACCATAAACACTGTAATTTATTCCTCCCTGGAGACTTTTAATAGACTGGGTATTCTGTTGCTCTGGTGTTTTAAGTCTATGTCAGCTACAGAGATTGAGAATTGAATGGGCTCTTATAGCATCACCTCAAGTGCCTAGTTAGTTCTCACCCCCGCCCCGTACTTCTAGTAAATGCCGGGGTTGTATGTCACCACGGCTGCCAGGAGCCACACTTTCCAGGTCTTTTCCTGATTGTAGGTGCTTGTATTCTGAAGAGCTATCCAGCCAAATGTTTCTTTCAGGTCTTTTTTGTAAATGCCTTATTAGCTACAGAAAAGCTCTGTGAGGAGTGTAAGGAACACCTCTTTTGAATGTATAGAATATCATCCTTTGGGTTTGGAATGTTTTCAAATGTGCAACAGCATGCACTTGGAGATATAGGCTTTTGAAAATTGATCTTGGCATTCTCCCTGGGACTCGGCATTCTAGCTTCCAGGAGCTTAATCTAGACATCACCTGGGTAACACATGTGGTGCTAGACCGAAAGGGTGGACGCCGAGGCAATGAGAGCAGCCACCCCCGCCTGCTTTTCTCAGATGACCTTGCCCACACCTACTGCATGTCCCTGACTGAGTCCTCTGCGTAGGGCTCTGCTCCCCATGCCCTCATGCACGTGGCACTTTCTCTTCTAGTGTTTCACCTTCTCCTTTGTCTGTTTACCAACATGAGGGACCATGTTTTGATCTCTAAACACCAGCCTCCCTCTACCTCAACATACATTCAAATTTTTCAATATTCATCCAATACCTGTTGAGTCTCTAGCACATACAAGTTGACAAAATGGGTTTGGGGCACCTGCTGGTGAAGAAACAAGCGGGCTCTCTGCTCTGTAGGACTCAGTCTACTGAGGAAGGGGGGTATTTAATTAGAAATCAAACAAATATGCACGAAAGCATAAACAGAGGGAATATTAGGGAGAACCTGTATATGTAGAGAGAGAGGGTGGTGACTTAAACTAAGACCTGAAAAAGCGGGAGTCAGGTATCCGTTGGGAGTGAGAGGGGGACAAAGCACCTGGCAGGAGGAACAGCAGGTGGTGTGATTTGCTGAAAACTTTAAAAAGCTGCCTGTGGACAATGGATGTTGGGAGGATAGGCACTGAAGTGGGGAGACCAGTAGATGGCTGAAGAAGTAATTCATGGGAAAATGATAGATGAGCGTGGTGGTGACGATGGTGACTAGTGACAGTGCTAGATTAGATAGAGGGTGTGAATGACAGGGAAGAGCCAAAATGGAATATTCCCAACTGATTTCGGTCCCTGCTTCCCACTTTCCAGCCTAGTTTCAGGCACTCATTACAAGTTCTAAATATGTTTGTCTTTTTTTCTTTAAAGATTTATTTTTTATTTATACATACAAGCTGGGGTACAGGCCAGAGGCGTGGGGCGGTGAGAGGGTTCACCAGAGACAGAGCGGGGAGCAGAACAGGCAGATCAGAAGTACACTGCTGAGGGGAGCAGCGGGCGAGGCAGGAGAGGTCTGCCGCACCATGTGGTATTCTCCCTGGCCCTGCCGACAGCTCCACAGCGCAGTGCTCAACCTCTGCGCCACCGGGGAAGCCCTCTTTATTTTCTTAGGAGACTTAGCAATGCTACATAACACAGTTTAGGCAGTAACTCAGGTAATATTCTGTGATATATCTTCCAGTGTTTTTTAATCAAAGATATTGGAACAAATCATCAGATAAACACTAAAAAGTATACAATTTAACCCACATAGCTCTTTGAGAAGATAATTTTTTCTGTGATAGCAATGCCATAATAACAAAAGGAAGCATCAATTAGAGTTTCTTTTTATAATCTCTATTTTATCTAACTTTCTATTCTTGATTTAAGATGGATTGATGCTCCAGGGTAACTTGGGGTGTTTTTGCAAAGGCTCAAGGCCGGTTTCAGGAATGATCCTTGATTGTGAACCAAAAGGCAAATGGCTGAATTGTATTTTGGGGGATGGAGGTTAAACTCGAGCTGTATGTCTACTAAAGAAAGCCACATTGTAAGGGATCCATCACATATTGCCATAACCAGACTCATTTGCAAGTCATTAAGAGAAGTTAAGGATTCTGAGCTTGCTGTTGAAAGTTGGGGAGACAGGAAAGGATAAATTGCTAATGGGAAACTGAGTGCAGATTTTTCCCTATCATCTGTGCTTTATCTTACAAGCTGGAGATGTCAGATCAGATTAGACACCTGTGGGTTCCTGCACAATTAATGCAACTTAAGAGCCAAAAGATGACAGGTGAGCTTTGTAGACTTGAAAGCAGCTCAGCTAGAGTGGGTTTGAGTACGTTTGCTTGGGGATGTGACTGGTCATGGGCCTGTGATTTTTTTGCAGGAAGGTCTACAAGAACCGTGTTTAACAGGCATTGGGATGAGACACCCAGCTGAAGAAATGGGGCAAAGTCCCAGCTATCAGTCGTCAGTATTGGGGGAAGGAATTTTGTATTAGGGAAAAGGCAGTCTTTCTATAAATGCTTCCATTGTATAAACATGTCCCAAAAGTTGTGAAATCATCTTAGTAGTTAAATATTATTCTCTACCTAAAATAACAAAACAGCAAACAGTTTATTCAGTTTTTCCACTTTGAAAAAAAAAGAAACATTGCTTCAATTCAACCCATAATTTAAGCTTGTGATCACGGGCTCTCTGTCCTCTAGAGGAGTGATCTGAATGACTGGCTGTGCTACTGGTCATTTCAGTCATTTAGAAACAGCTACGGTCTGGCCCCTGCTCTGGGAAAAGACCATGTCTAAACTACTACAGCTGAATCAACTGACTGGGAACTTTGGTGAAGCCAATTAGCTGTGGCATGGCCGTTTGAATAAGTCACACAGTTGGGACTTAAGCACTGGCTCTGCCACTAATGTAGTATCGGCAAATGCGCAAATGCGTGACCAATTATAGTGCCTGAATTTTGCTGCCATAGTTCAGTTCACCCACAGGACAGACATATGCTTTTTTATTTTTTAATTACTAAAGTGAAAATAAATATTGCCGGTCAAAAAGTACCAGCTGAGAACAGGGAATGGAGAATGAGCAGGGCATCACTGCTAAGTGATGATAGCGTGGAAAAGCAAAATTCTGGAACCAGGTATTTCACTTTTCAGGGATATGCCTTTATGTTGCCTCCCCTGTCACAGAAACACACTGCTCTCTCAGTTCTGTGCTTAGCCCACAGGTCCCACCTTAATTCTCAGTGACACACTAACTGACTCTCATTTTCCTACACTTACTGGAAAAAAATCAGTGGTCAGGAACCTTCCTGAGTTGGGAGTTTGGTAATCACACTCAGTTACAATAGCAAAATGATTTTTTTTTTAACCAGTTTATATGATTTCTTTTCTCGGTGTTGATACACTTTTTCAACTAAGACCTCCAAGAAAATTCATTGCCATGATTCTTTTATTTATTTGACAGCATCACTTAAAGTGGTTTAAAAAATTATGTTTTTCCTGGCAAACTAACCAAATGTTGATTACCGCTATACATTAAGTTTCAGAAGGAAATGCTTTTGCCCTCTCTGGTGGCCTCTGTATGAAGTGATGGTGGAATGGTTACGCAGAATGGATTTCTGTTTGAGTAACTGCTGCTTTTCTGCTCAGATGAGTTTCCTGAACTGGCATTCTTGTTATGTTTCTCACAGCCCATCTGATCAAGGGGGTATTCTGGCTGAAGTTTTCTGAGACAGAGAACCTATAACAGATCATTAAACCTGGGTGGGTGTGGTTGACCTGAAATTGTGTGCTCTTGTAAAATAAGAAACTAAAGCTTCTGATTCCTGTGTCAGGGTTCTCCCATATTTTACTCCTCATAAGGACCAGCGGAGGTTCAGAATTCCTTAAAAAGAATATTACTCTTTATCCACCATGTATTCCTGTGACCTCAAGGCCATAACTACATGACAGCGTTAATCCCTTTGAACATAAAGGTATTCTTAAATGTTTGTTTCTTTCACTTAGCTATGAGGGTTGACACAACATGGTAGAAGGACTGAATTGGGTGCAAGTCCATTTAGGTCATGTTTTAGTTGTGAAACATGGATGAAACCACATAACCTCCTCAAATATTTGTTATCACTTGGGGGAGGGGTGAAGGAGGGAGAGGAGGAGAAGGAGGAGGAAGAGAAAGGAGAGATTTCCATCCTAATGTTGAATGTGGAATAAATATGTACTTGCCTGTTATATATATATGTATTAGGTGTTGACGAAATAATACCCCTAATTTTCAAGAGTGCCGATCTTTTAGTCATAGATGCTTAGCCCCGTGTCTACCCTTAGTAGAGAATGCAATAAATGTGTGTTGAATATATAAAATGATAAAAGGAGGGAGAAGAAAGAGTCATTGAGATTTTTGAGAAGGGGGTTTATTTGGAAGATACTCTATTCTCTTCTCCTAGTCAACATTTCTCCCCCAAATCCTTAAAACTCTATAGGCGCGTCCACAGTTTATATATTAGTGTTGGTACTGGGAGTGGGGTTAGGGAAGGGTATGGCAATAGCTCTGACCTCTTGCTACCTACATTTGAGTTAGTTACCACTGCTCTGCATTGTAAACCTATAACCACTAAAACGGGAAAAAGGAGACAGCTCTCAAAATTTATGCTGATAGGTGTGAAGAAAAATTTACAGTGTTACAAATCACATGGCCAGATGGCTCCCTGGTGATGAGCCCTTGACGCTGCTGTGGCAATCTTCTGGTGAAAGAAGGATCTTCACTGTCTGCCCACCATTTTGTAGACCCAAGTGCTTTCTGTAAGCCTTTTTTTAAAGCTAAAAGATAGACTTATACATCCATCACTGTTATTTAATTGGTTCACTTCAAAATAATCTTTTCCTTTCTCTGTGTCTTCACCTGTTCCTCTGAGAGAAAGAGGTGATGAAAGGGAAGCCTCCTCCATGAAGATTAAAACCCTACTTGTTGTGAAACATCTCATTTTCCAAGGCTAAACACACTCAGAGAACAGGTAAAGTCATAAATAGTTTCCTTTGGGTTTGCCAAGTCCAAAGCCGCAGACGGTTGAGAGGAGCAGAACATGAGCAATGAGGAAATGTAGGCTAAGAGAGTCCATGTTTCGACAGATGGCTTCAAGCAAGATTCCACACAGGAGCACCAGGCCCTGGGAGAGCAAGTGGAGATGTCTGCACCAACCATGAGGGAGAGGAGGAGAGGACGAGAGCCAAGTGGGAGGACGTGGTTCTCAGACATCATCACCTGCAAAGTGTCACCAGCAAAGGAAAGTAGTTTTAGTCATAAATGGGACAAATGACTTATCTGCCTGAAGAAGAGTATTCTTGAGAATGAAATCATGTGAAAAGGGTCAACAAAGTAAGCAGATTTGGGTGGGTGGGAATGCTAAGGAGGTGGTAATGCTATTTCCTTGTTACCTCCTGACCATTATGTGTTTTTGGTCTAGACCTGATTTATCATTTGGGTCTTATTTCATGTGTCCGTATGGATCAGTTGGTGATGGCTGCCTGGAATGGAGAAGAGAACATGATGTCTGCAGAGGATAGGAAAGAGGGATGGTTATGTTAATGCCATTTGCAATTCAAATTGGCCTGGCCTGGAACTTAACCTTCTTATGCCTTCCTTTCCTCAACATGAAAACAGTGCCAACCAGAGTTATGTGAATTATTCTAAGTCTAAGTTATACCCAATGAGAATATTGTTTGAGGATTATTGCAGGGATGTTAAGTTCACTAGTTTATAATACCATATTTATCATTCAAGTAAATGAAAGTATTTAACTTTCTTCATTATTCATCATATCCCATTCATTGAGTATAGGTATGTGGGCTTATAATAGTCCTGGAAGTATATTCTTTTATAATTTACATAATGCAGTGTTACCTGATATACAGCCTTATGGAAGACAACAGGTTGTCTTTGGGGCTTTATAATATAATTTCAAAGACAGAAACATTGCACAATTTATTATTTAAAAAAGGATGAGACATTTGATACTACCAGAGATCTATGTCTATCTATCTAATCTATCTAAATCTATCTATCCATTGATCTGTCTACCTACCTACTTACCTATTCATCTATTTTCATAATGTTGGAGCATTAGAGGCAAGTAGCCTATGCCATAACACACAGATTTTTTTAATTACAAGATGTTGAAAAATTGGTGCTACTTTCAAGGGCTGGAAGAGTCCTTGAGAATTCACCTAACCTTCTAAACATGCCTTTATATTCAGGCAGGACTTCATATGAAGGGCTTTCAGAATTATTTGGCACAATTTCCTTCTTTAAATTTCCTAAAGTAGATTTGGCAGTCTATTTGAATAAACTTTACATGGCAGATCCAAGTTTCATGGGACTTGGAGCTCATGCAAATTTGGAGGTTCCTTTTACAAAGTTTACATAAACATTTGACATGTATAAACATTACAAGTCCTCTGTCAGGGTTTTGAAAAGGGCTTATACCCTTACCTTTAAAAGCGCTAAAGCATTAACTTTACCCACTTCATATTCTCAGCAGTCAGTCATTTTGGTTACCTACTTCATCCTGCTGGAATTAAGGAAATAGCTACTTATAGCCCTAGCTAAGGTAAGAGAGACGGTAATAAATTCTGATTTCATTTATCACATTCTTCTAGGAATGAGAATCCAAATAGTAAAAATGTGTGAGTTGGTACATTTTTGAAAATTTGTTTTCAAAACTGTGTGCAAATATGTAAAGAACAGTCCACACTCTTGTATGTATACAAAGAATAGTAGGAAGCTTTTCTCATTCTTCTCTTTTCCCAGATAAAATACACTAGCCTCTAAAAATATATAATTTTTAATATATTTCTCTCCTTTTCCCCCATCTCCTCTCTTCTCCCTTCCCCTCTCCCCTTCTCTCCTTTATGCTCCCCTCTTTTTAACATGTATTTAATTATTTTGAAATTGTATCTGTTTTTTCTAACAGCAGTAACATTGGTTGACAACACTATGTATGTTTAGGGGGTGGATTACACAGCTTTTCAGAGGCATATTGCCACCCACACTCACCCTGATGCATCAATAATCCTCCACCATACAACCTTCTGAGACTGAATCAGGAGGAACTGGAAAAACCCAAAAGGACAAACTATAAGCAAGGAAATTGAACAATAATCCAAAGTTAGTTTTCTCTGTCTATTTCTGATTGAGCCTAACTATAGGTTTACCTATTTTGCTTATTTTTTCAAAGAGCCAGATTTTGATTTCATTGATCTTTTGAACTTTCTGGTTTATAATTCATTTATTTCTGCTCTAATTTTTATTATTTCCTTCCTTCTAGTGGCTTTGGTTTCATTTGTTCTTCTTTTTCTGGTTCCTCAAGTTCTAATGTTAGATTATGTATTTGTGCTCTTTCTTATTTCTTGATGTGGGCCTGTATTGCTATAACCCCCCCTCAGAATACAGCTTTTGCTGCATCCTGTGGGCTCTAGTTCTGCTTCTCTTTTCTTTTTTTCCTTCCTTCTCATTTTATTGTCCTTTACTTTTATTTATCTTTTTCATTCTCTTCCCTTCTGTTACATCTACTTCCTGGCACTGCTGTATTTCCTTTTTTGTATGACTTTTCTCTTCCCTATTTTAGGCCATGTATTAAAAATTCTAAAATATCACGATTAAAATATTGGCTATAACAAAGAGATAGACTCACTGTTCCTGCTCATGTTTTCCTTATCTATGCTTATACTTTTTTCTTATTAACATTTGTATCTTTTAAGGGTATCAAACAAAATCAAATTGTGAGTTCACAAAATTACCTGAAGTCCTAAGAAGTAACCAAGAGTAGAGTAAGCAGGGGCAAGGCAACAATCAAGTCCCCAAAGTACAGATATGAAATGTGGCCACATGTTCTGGTATCCTACACTCTACATATTGGGGTAAATCATCAAAGTACACAGAAGAAAAACAAGCTCTGTTTTAAATTTACTTCTTCCAGAAAGTACTGTCTTCCAGTTTTCCTTCCCACTAGACCTATAGGACTATTTTGGAGCTTTTTGAATTTTGTTCCCTTTAAAATTGTCTTTCCATTACTAAAATTCAGAAATATTGTTTTACTAAAATTTTACATGAAATGTTTCAAATCTCAGAAAATATACAGAAGACATCAAGAGAGCCCATCAATTAAATTTAGTAGATTTGTTGTGTTGTTCTAATCTCTTACTTTTTAAAATAATGAAATAAAACATGTTACTTACATAGTTAAAGACTTTCTGCAGGATTCCTTACAGAGTGAGCCACTAACAATGTTGGTGGAAACATTGTTTGCTTAGCTATTTATTTAAATATTCTATTTATTTAGTAACTTTAAAAAATTTGAGACCAAATAGGAGAGAGACACTCAGCGGGTGGAGGGGGGACAGGGGGAGGGGAGGATAAGGGCACAAAATGGAGTAGAAAAGAACACAAGGGACCACGGAGATGGATCACGGGTGAATTGGTGGTGGGTTACCCAAGGGGAATACAAAATGTAAAAGACATAAATAACAATAAAAATATATATTAAAAAAAATAAATGAATCTTAAAATTTTTTTTTTTTAAATTTTGAGATAATATTTGCTTATAACACTATGTATGATTCAGGGGTGTAGGTGTGCACATCTTCAGATGTGTGTTACCACACCACACATACCACCAAAGCACTCATAATCCACCATCATAGCCAATTGTGCCCCCACCTTCCTTGGCTCCCCACCATTCACCATCCACTCTGGTATCCTCAATTCTGTAGTAAGATTTGAAGGGGTTGCTTTGGTTTCATTTCTTCTATGCCATTGTTTTTTTTTTCTTTATATTTCATATTTAAGTGAAATCATCTGGTATTTATCTTTCTCCTTTTGCCTTATTTCACTTAACATAATCCCCTGCAGTTCCATTTATGTTGTTGAAATACCAAGATTTCATCTTTTTTTTTATAGCTAAGTAGTATTCCATTGCATATATATATACAGGGCATTTTCTTAATCACTCATAGTTCATCTGTTGTTGGGCACTTAGGTTGAGAAACATTTTTCAATTCACTTTGTGACCTCAAGGAAATTTTCTGTATTGCATTCCATTAATTGCACCAAACATTCTTTTTTTTTTTCTCTGTTAAAATGGATTCATTGTTTATCCATCTATTTTGGAGACAGACCTGAAGGTACAGAACAAAAACACTGAAAAGATATTTAAATACGTAGGTTATTAAATAAATTATTAGACAGTGAGTGAAGTATATATTCAACAAATATTTGCCAAGTGTACACAAAATTTTAGTTCACATTTTTAAAATAACAAATGTTAAAGTATAGGTGATGTATTAAAGACCAGCAATTCTGATTCCTCTAGTCCTAACTTATTTTTGATATTATAGTCAAAAATCACAGCATAGTTGGGAACTGGAATTATGCATTCTGAATCCCTAGATGTGGCCAATAATGTTGCCATGACCTTCGGGAAGTCAGCAATCCTGCCTCTTATACTATCACTGGTGAAATATGGATGAAGTGAAACATTATTAGTACAAATGAGCTCATACATTTAGAACCTTGGAATAGAAATTGTGCCCTAGGTTAAATATGGAATAGAGACTGATGTTGTTAAACAGGGAATAATAATGAGCATATTAATTCAGGAACCTGGTTATTGCAAATTGGGAAGTCTTATTATTTACTAGTTCAATTGAAGTTTTTTTTCTTTTTTTTTTTCTATTCTATTCCTTAACAGCTGTATAAGAGACAAGCGGAGAAATCTAAGAAGTAGTCTATGACATGATTTTTTTACAGGTATTAACCATAAGCCTATTACTATTGACATGCATTTCATGTGTAAACATCCATTTATTGCAGATTACAAAAAAACTCGAGCCAAAATTAGAATTTGACTGCCATATTAGTGTTGAGCACATAGGGAAACCAAATAGGAGAGAGACACTCAGCGGGGGTGGGGGTGGGGCGCGGAGGGGGGCAGGGGGAGGGGAGGATAAGGGCACAAAATGGAATAGAAAAGAATACAAGGGACCATGGAGATGGATCACAGGTGAATTGGTGGTGGGCTAACCAAGGGGATACAAAATGTAAAAGACATATAACAATAATAAATAAATAAATAAATCTTAAAAAAAAACAAAAAACAAGCACTGGGATGTCTGTAGAAAGAGGTAGAGCAGAGTTCCATAGACTGGGTCATCCTTTGGGAAAGTATCCATATGGGATACAAAAATACATTCAAAGAGATGTAGGCAAAGTCCTTAGACTATACTTTGCACATAACACTGGTCAATAAATTTTTATAAAAGTCATGTCACTGAAATAAAATTAGTTATTTCCTATCAACTTGTATGTGCTCAACACGAATATGACAATCAAATTCTACATATGCACAATGGAATACTATTCAACATCCAAAGAAGATAAACACATGCAATTTGCAGCGACATGGATGGAATTAGAGGGAATCATACTCAGTGAAATAAGCCAGAAAGAAAAAGAAAAATATCAAATGGTTTCACTTATATCAATTGAAGTTTTACATTTAATTGCAGCCAAGATATATCATGTAAAATATTGAGTAACACTGAAGGGGTTACATATGTAATACATATTGACATAGGTTTGGGCATTGTATTTCATTAAGTTGTACCAAACATTCTCAAGTTCTATGAATATCTTCATTTAGTAGTTTAATCAAATGCCCCAAAGACTGAAAGACTTAATAGACGGAGTGAAAACAAGACATGATTGTAGTTATCAATACGAAAGAAAACATCTCCCCATTAATACATTTACTGATCTTTTCATCTCATTGACCTCCCTTTCTAAAGTAGTTAATAATTTCCTAATGCTCTTTCTTTTCTTTTGACCCATTGCTTCTTTGGATCTAGAATCATGATAAATGCATTTGTATGAGAGTGTCCATAATAATTACATTATAACCAAAATGCTGAAATGAAAACAAAATTTGTCACTCTTATTTAATAATTGGGTGACATAGCCTCAATTGAAAAACTAATATTTGTATTATTTGAGACTTAGTAACTTAGAATTTTTACATTTTTTTAGTAGCAAGAACTCTTTTGGTAGGATATTTTTGTTTAAGTGACAGTCACTACTAGAAACATAGGTTCTGATTATGTAGTTTTAATTTCACAGTAGTTCAGGCAGCTGAACTACTGATAATGACCTGACTTTCAAATTATAATCTTGGACTCAACGTTTTCCTGAAATAATTTGAAATGGCAGGTTAATTATGCTTCCACATTTACCTAGATGTATCAGTGCTTCTTGTACATGCTGACGAAACTTGACTCAGTTAAATAGAGAAGCATGTTAAAGTGAAATGTATTCACCATTCAGTTTTATAAAGATTTGTACCCTAATATATTAATTTTGGGGGTACTGTTATAGTATAACACACTATATGAAAAGGTTTCCAAATTGCCACTATTAAGCAAAGTATACATTGATTGCCCAAATTAGTTCTTAGCAAGATGATATTTTTTGCATCAATTAATATTACCATTACTTAATATTGAAATGAAGTTTAAGAGTTTGTTTTGATTTTCCTACACTGTCAGTAATAACTCGAACACACAAATACACATGGACACATTTTTAAAAGTAGTGTTCAGAAATGTGAGCATCATCTCCTGAAGATCTTAGAGTAACACATTTTTGATTTAGAATAAATTTCCAAGTTAAGAAAATCACAAAACTCAATGATTATTCCATCCAGGTGTATGAACAGATAGAAGTCAGCTATAAGAAATTGGTGATACACATGGTTTTTAATTTGATTTGATATTTCTGGACAACAATCATTTTAAATTACATTTTAACCCCATTGAAAGTACCAACATAAGTAGTACTATTTTGGGCAAATTATTTGACTCTCTATATTTTATTTCTTTACTTGTAAGATGGTAGTAATAATCCTTGCCTCATAGATTTGTTGAGATTGTTTAATGAATTAATATTTTTAAACAGTCCATGTAATGTAATAAAAGTTCAATAATTGTGACCTATTATTATTAAAATATATTATTAATATTACCATTATAAGAGCAGTAATCCAAAAATGGATAACAGAAAGAACATTCAGGCTCCTCTCCCTGTCTATTTTAAAGTTTTAGAGTCTTAATTTGGAAACCTTCTATACTTTTACACATCAAAAGCACGCAATTCAAGACTTCTGTTAAAAAGATGATTTTATATGTCAAAGGAGAGGATTATTCAAAGTTTAATTACAGTTTGGATGAAGAAAGTAATTGATTGTCTTTAGGCAATTGATATTTCTCTCTAAATTTCTACACTTAAAAAAAAAGATGAGGCATTAACTCATTCTTGTAGCTCCCACAATATCAGTCTAGTCTCATAATGGAATCCTACTTTCATTAATTTGGAAGAGACTAGAAGAAAATAAAGTTTTCATGGTAATAAAAGGTTCCAGGAAGGACTGGATGAGACACTCAAATTGGATAACTTGAGGAAAGATAAAAGGACTATATACAAAAAGGTAATGAGGGAATAATTAATTAAAGGAACCAGGCGCTAGTAACATCATGAGTCCTTCACATCCCAGACTTGAAGGGAGCACAAGGAAGGAGCAGCTACAGACCTGGAGACCAAGTGGGCCAGCGACAGCAGTCTCCCAGCACCGGAGAAGGCAGGTCCTGGAACAACCCTGAAGGGAGGGAGTTGAGGGAATATGAAACTCCACTCTTCTCCCTCTTTTTAGATCTCCTGAGCGTGTTTTCCATGGACCAAACCCAAGTGGAAGTCAGGAATTTTGGGGTCCACTGTTGTTTCTTCCATTTGATTTCCTGATGCGGAAGTCCATGGAAAAAGGTGGAAAGTGAATCTGTAGGGGAAAAAATTCCGGTACAAATGAACAGGCAATAAACACAGGACTAATCAATCATAGTTGTTCTACTCCCCACCATAAAGTTGGACATAGAAAAATAAGATCACCACTCAAAAGTTTAAACTAATAAGCAACAGACCCATTCAATATGTCAACTTCAGAGACATATGTATGTTAGGTTAAAATCTGAAAGCAATTTTAATATTTGGACATCCAAAGAAAAAAATGCCTGCATCAACAAGGTTGGTTAAAGTTGCTGCATTCTAATTAGACAAAGGATTTTCTTTCCAAATTCTGCTGAAACTCAACTCTTACTTTCTTTGAATCACAAAAACATCAGACAAATGACCTACTGCAGATACACACATTGGCAGACTGGGGTATGCACACTTTCATTTAAGAATTTCAGAATATACAGTTTATTCAAAATATAAACAGTGTAATGCATATCTTTGGTTATCTGACAGTAATCCCTTTAAACATGTCACACAAGTACACATGGACAACATTTAGCATTTTTCAGGTTGGCTGTCATACATTGTTTTTATTTTTGTCACTATAGTAAGATAACACTGGTCGACAAATTTTTACAAAAGTCATATCACTGAAATAAAATTAGTCATTTCCTATCAATTTATATGTGCTCAACATGAATATGACAGTCAAATTTTAATTTTGGCTCTAGATTTTTTTTGTAGTCTGCAATAAATTGATGTTTACATCACGAAATGCATGCCAACAGAAATTGACCTATGGTTAATACCTGTAAAAAATCAAGTCATAGGCTACTTCTTAGATTTCTTCGCTTGTCTCTTGTACAGCTGCTCAGGAGCATCTCTGGGGAGTGGCCAGCAGTAGTCAGCCAGCATTGTAGTGGACCATTTTCCTTGGTATCTTTGTTCCATTGATGCGATATCTTGATAAAATGTTCATCACTAACCATAACACAGTTTTCAGGGAAGAAATTCAGATGGGAATGAAGGAAGTGGATTTTTTTTAAAAAACGTTTTATTTATTTATGCATACAAGCTGGGGTGTAGGCCAGAGGTGTGGGGTGGTGAGAGGATTCACCAGAGACAGAGTGGGGAGCAGAACAGGCAGATCAACTGAAGCACACTGCTGAGGGGAACAGCGGGTGAGGCAGGAGAGGTCTGCTGGGATATGTGGGAATCTCCCTGGCCGGGTATCAAACTCATGCTGCAGTGGCTCTGGACAGCTTCATAGTGCTGTGCTTAACCTGTTGCGCCACCAAGGAGGCCCAGGAAGTGGATCTTTAGAGACATATTGCAGCCAAGTTTCTGATACTGCATCAGCATGTCTTCTACTAGTTCCTTGTAGTTTTCTGCCCTAACAGTCCCAAGAAAGTTTGTAGACACTAGGTGAAAAGCATCCCAAGCTTGTTTCACATCACCCTGCAGCAAGTTGTTGAACAGGTTATCTCAATGCAGTCGGAATGTTTGGATAGACTATTCTCGACTTCTTTTTTTTTTTTTAAAGATTTATTTTTTATTTATACATACAAGCTGGGGTGCAGGCCAGAGGCGTGGGGCGGCGAGAGGGTTCACCAGAGACAGAGCGGGTAGCAGAACAGGCAGATCAGAAATACACTACTGAGGGGAGCAGCGGGCCAGGCAGGAGAGGTCTGCCACGCCATGTGGGATTCTCCCTGGCTGGGCATCAAACTCGCTTCGCAGCTGCTGACAGCTCCACAGCACAGCGCCTAAGCGCTGCGCCACCAGGGAGGCCCTCTCGACTTCTTTTGTTTCATTATTCCACCGGAAAGAGGAGGAACCAAGCAGAAGTAACAGTCTTTTAGTTGGTTGCTTGGCTCTCTCCATACCATAGGGACTGCAAACGGCATTGATGGTCTTTTGCCATTTCACCATTGTGAAAGCTGTGTTGTATGTGTAGCACAGCATCCATGTCTTGGTCACCAACCTTGCATCTGAAGTCAAGATGATAAGCCTTCTTCACTTGAGAAGTGATCTTTTTCTTCTGGTTGGCAAATGTCACTTTCCCACAAATAGAGCAGAAATTATCCACCCTATTAACGCATTTTCGAGACATTCACTGTCCTGGATTTTGCCTAAATGGATAAAATAATAACAATTCTATGGAACAGTAACTTCAACTGCCTTGCACAAAGTCTGAAATATTTTCAATGTTCCACCTTTCTGACAGGGCTTTCTATAGTGCACTGATGACGTCAGCTTACTTCAGCAGCTGCCTGGCAGTAGTATTGCATTGCATCAGAAAATGATGCAATCACCTGATGATGATGTGTGCATGATGGTATTATGCAATGCGATGCAATATCACATCATTCTAGGCTGATTTAGGATGTTGCTGCAGTTCTACTTGATAAATTTACGTGGTGAAACATATAAAATGAATTAGATGAAATATCCTCAAAACAAGAGCTAAAAAAAAATTGTCAGGGTTTTATTCATGTTCAGCACACGAAGATACTACAGATTAGGGCTCTTTTATGTCAGTAGTGATTTCACTGTTGACCAGTGTTATTGATGAAGTATGAAACAAATCTTTATTGTTCTATAATTGTATACCTTTGTAAAGTGATTCTCAACTTTTTTGATCTTATACCAGCAATTTTATTCACTGGATTTCAACAATATATTATTAGATAAATTAATTAATTAAGTAATTAGAATTAAAAGCTCACTTTCAGGAAAGACCATATTTCAAAAATATCTGTCACTATTTTTATCATTTATTATAAGTGATAAGCCTGTGAAAAATCGTAGTAGAAATTCTAAGGCTTTAAAACAAAAACTATTCCTTTAATAGTTGAAAATTGTTATTATATGACTAAATATAAATTTTAGTAATTTATTAATGTGAAAAACAAAGATGTTCAGTAAACGATACTACCACCAACAGATTTCTGTAAAATTCTATAATTATAGGTAGTCATAGCAGACTAAACATGTTGGAAACCAGAGGTCATGTGATACGGAATTGACATTTAGCAGCTGCAAAAGATATATGAGGGACAGGATTGGCAAAAGAAATGAAGAAGGGGCAGAAGTTAAATGGATATTCCATAGTGAGCAGTTTCATTTGTAAGCCAGATAATGAAAAGACCTGGGCCCATGAGAAGCAAGGATTAGAAGACATTGAGCCCAAGATAAGTACATCAAGCCATAGACTCCTAGAAGTGGGACACAGGAGGACATGGTATACCACAAATGTGGGGATGGTGAGTTGTTGAAGTTGTAACTTTAATTTTGGGTCTCACCAGGCTCCAGTGTGTTAGAGGAACTCTGCTTCCTGCATGTGTGATATTTGGAACTCATGACACTTGGATGTTCTAATGTGCTGTTTGAACATTTTTTAAAATAAATGTTTTAATTCATTAGTCACAATGACATCACATATATGTTTGAACTAAATTTTCTTTTCTAATATACAATGTCTTGTTTAAACAGCATATAATTTCAGAATTTTAAAAAATTAAAAAGAGGCTTGTCTCTTATAAACTCAGAGGGAAAAAAATCATACAAACAAATGTTGGTCAATGTTTCTCCACAGACCTAGGTATTAGATATTTAGTAGATAGCTGGATGGCACCAGTCATTAATATCACTCAACAACAACAACAACAAAATAATAACTTCATTCAACCTGCTGCCTTTGCTGAATTTCATTTATCAAACAATTTCCTGTTACTAATTTGGCTTCCCTTATGGATTTGTCTGTAGGGGAGCAGATGCATAAGCAGAAGGGCCTGGTCTACTTGTTTGCTAGTCTCTTCATTGTAAACCATGGATCAAGAAGTTGTGGTATATATACACAATGGAATACTACTTAGAGATCAAAAAAGTTAAACTCACACTATTTGCAGAAATGTGGATAAAATGGGAGGGGGTTATGTTAAGTGAAATAAGTCAGAAAGAGAAAAACAAATGCCAGGTATTTTCACTCATATGCGGAGTATAGGGAAACAAATCAAAGCATCAGGGCAAAACTAAACCAAAACAAACCCTAAAAATCTGAAAACCACAATGGGAGGAGGAAGGAGGTGGGGGAGAAGGATCCAAAGGACTATGGTGAGGACTGTGTGTGCCTTGGTGTGGGTGTGGTGTGTGGTGACCTGCATCTGAAGAGCTGTGAATCTATACCCCGAATCATACAGTGTTGTAAACCAAATGTTACTTCTATTTTAAAAAGAGAGAGACATAAGAAATCCATAGAAAACTTTTTAAAAAAGATTTCTTTTTATTTATTTATTCATAGAAGAACTGTGGTATAGACCAGAGGTGTGGGGGAGTGGGGGTGAGAGGATTTGCCAGAGACAGAGTGGGGAGCAGAAGAGGCATATCTACTGAAATATACTGCTGAGGGGAGCATCAGGTGGGACAAGAGAAGTCTGCTGTGCCCTGTGGGTCAGCTCCCTGGCCTGGGATCGAACTCAGGCCTCAGAGGCTGGTACTAGCTTGACAGAGCTGAGGCTTTAACCCCTGCGCCACAAGGGAGGCCCAGACATTTGGATATTTTAAAAGTACAAAAGTATGTCACCTTTTAAAATATGTGAAGATGTGCTTTAAGTTCTGAAAGTCCTTCCCTTAAGAAGGGGCAACAATGTCTTGGTGAGGCAGCCTTGTTATGACAAATGTCGTCAAAAACCCCAAAGGGACCACCATGGCAGGAGTGACACTCCCTTAAGTGATGCAGGATTCAAAGGCAATCTCCTCACTTAAATATCACCCCAGTTATGGAAGTCCATAACCTAGCTTTCAGCAACAGCAATTTAGTCTTTATTACATACTACTGCCTTCCCTTAAATACTAAACAATAATGATTTTCTTTTTTTTTTTAAGATTTATTCATTTTTGCATACAAGAACTGGGGTGTAGGCCAGAGGTGTGGGGCAGTGAGAAGGTTCACCAGAGACAGAGTGGGGAGCAGAACAGGCAGATCAACTGAAGTACACTGCTGAGGGGAGCAGCGGGACAGGCAGGAGAAGTCTGCTGCGCCATGTGGGAAGCTCCCTGGCCGGGGATCAAACTCATGCTGCAGTGGCTGCAGACAGCTTCATAGTGCTGAGACATAATACGTTGCACCATCAGAGAGGCCCAATAATGAGTTTCTTCAACGTTTCCTTTAGGCATGGGCACTGAGATCAGGTGAACTGAATTTGGGTCTCAACCCAGCCTCAGACTATAACCTGAAGTAGGTGTAATCTTGTTGAAGCTTCCATTTTTTCCGAAAGCATTATCTTATGAGAATTTTCAAACAAAAGACAAAGCTGAAAGACTATAGGGTGAACATTTATAATCCCATCACCTAAACTTTACCATTAACTTTACCATACTTTCTTTATCACATATCTACTCATGCTTCCATCCCTCCAACCATCAATCCGGTTTATTTTTTGATAAATTTCTAAGCAATGTGCAGATCAATATATTTCCCCCTGACTATTTAAGCATATATATTATTAACTAGAGTTGCATATTTGCTTACAAGTTTTTCTTTTGATCGAAAATGCACATAAGTAAAATACATTAATATTTTATTGAGGTAACATTGGTTTACAACACTGTATATGATTTAGGGGAATAGGCTCGCACCTCCTCAGATGCATGTTATTGCATCAAAGCACCCTTAGTTCTTCATCCTAGGCTGTTGGGACCCCTCCCCCTCTTTGCACCCACCTCCTTGTTCTCTCCCCTTCTATTAGCCTCAATTCTGCTGTCATATTTCCAGGGCTTGTAAATACAGAACTCTTAAGTGTACTATTGCTGAGTTTTGACAAATGTATATACCTATATAAACCCAGTTCCTGTCAAGAAAGTTCTCTAGTTGAACCTTTGATCCTCCTTTTTTATTGTGACAAAATAGTGAAGAATATTTGTCTCAAAGTGTTGTGAAGATAACATGAACTGATGTGAAAAGCGCTTTGTGACTTGTAACGAGAAGTATAAGGGTGAGGCTTTATTTTTATAATTGTAATTAATACGATCATTATCTCAGATGAATATTGCTATTAGATGTGCAGTCAACTCGGAGAGGGTGACAACTTCAGTGAGATGTGTAACATTAATGACTGTAAAAGCTATCTCTGCCCCAATGTTAATTGTTAAGCAATTTTCACACAAGTATTTTCACATAATAAAGACACAGCTGTTTGTATGATATTCATTCCAGTAGTCTGGGAAACTATTTCTGCCAGTGTCTGGAATATATCTGGCAAAATGGTCATGTCAGTATTCTGCTTCTTGATTTAATTACTATAGCTGTATTGCATTTCCTAAGAGAGCTGGGTGGCCCCAAGGCTGGCTCTGACTTTACATGCATCTTTTAGTTCTATCACAGTTCATGAATGATTGACAAATCAGATACGGGTAAGAGAAGGAGATGGGTTTCCTGTCCTCCTTTAACAAAACCACCAGTGACACTGAAGAGTCAAGTGTGGGCCTTTGTCTATCAGATGTTGATATTTTGTACCATAATCCTTATTAATCTCATTAATAATATGGTCATAGTGTATTTGGCTAATAAAATAATATTTTGGAGAATATTGAAGAGGAACTTACCCTGACTAAAATTATTGGGAAAATGGTGGACGTTTGTGATTAGATTTAGGCCATGGAAGAAAGTTCTGTTTAGTGGTATAGACAGGGCATAATTAAAGGGAAGTAACTGAAGCAAGTTGCCAGCACAGAGAATAAAATTCTTCAAAGAACATAGGGAGTATAACTCCAAGTACCTGGCAACAGCGACCCTAGCACTTATTTAGGCATTATCCAAGGAAATAGAAGCCATTTAATGATTTAGTACAGGGAGGCGGTCTAGATAATGATGTGGTCAACTCTTTCTCCATAACTCCCACCTCACATGACTAGTGAGCGGATTCCTGGGATATTGTTTGAAGTAGCTGACTCCTTATAGTGAAATTTGTTGGTGTCCTGTGTTCATCTTAGATAATTATGAATACATGTGTTTATTTTAGACTAAGGTACTTTAAAACTAACATCAATGCACCCTGAGATCAGTCAGATCTAAAGGTTCCAGTTCCCCATTCTCATTGCCTTTTACCAATGAAGATGAACATACTCCAGTTTGTGGAAGTCAAGAGTAACAGACTAAATGAGAATTGCAATTCTTGCCTGAACCTAGGAAGAGAGAGAAGAGGCACTTCCCACTAAAAAAAAAAAAAAAAAAAAAAAAAAGTTCACTAAAACTTTGGTGATACAAACAGCTTATTACATCTTGTTCTGCAATAAAATATTCTCAAATGTGTTAGCTGCCCAGGCAGGCACACACCAGTAGAGCTTTCTTTTTTAACTAACCACACTCCTACAATAACAATAACAAAAATTCATCAAAGAAAAAAAAAAAGAGATACTTCTTTTTTGTGCTCTGTTATTTTGCTGGTCACTCTTAAAAGCACTTGTTTTTTAAACTAACCCAGAAAAATAATGAGATTAGGGAAGTATACTCTTGTATACATTTTTGTATAAAATATGACTTAGAAGAGAAAATTAAACCTCTAGAAAAATACCTAACACAGCACAAAAAATTAGATATTCTGATGTAAATTAAACATATTTTCAAATAAAGCATGAAACAAAATTTTCAAATTATGTCTCTGAATAAACATTTTTGGTTGGTCAAACACTCTATGAATTGCTTTCAAAGTTGAGGCCCCATTTAAGCATAGCAGCAGACATATAAAAAAATGTATCTGCGAAAGGTACTTACAAATCATTTGTCCTTTAAATAAAATGTCAGTGTGTGTTAATAAGAGAGAATTACTTAGAAAAGTATTATGCCACTATGGTAATTGATAATATACATGCAGTTTCAGCATCAAGATTTTTTTAAACATAATATCTAAAAATAGATAAACAGAAATGGAATGTGGCTGAGTAGGGCCAACTGAATGTCTTGATATGAAAAGAAGAATAGAACTGTGGGGAAAAAAAACTTATTTAAATAATCAGTAAATAAAAATTCTGTATCATAGTCTCAGCAGTATTTTCAAGAACCAAAATATGGTAGTCATCACGATTGTCATTGTCATCAAAAAAACTTTCAGAGCTTCTTATTTAATAAAAAGGTGGCATTTTAAAAAGTTTCATAATTTTGTAGGAGCTAATATTTTTAAAGGCGGCCTCACTGAAATGTCTACTATACAAGTGAAAACCTTACAGATGTCTTAAAGTAAAAGACATATAGAAGAGTTATAGAAATGTCCACATAGAAAAATCCTGTATGGAAATTCCATCATTTATCTTCTCAAATTTTCTGTTCATCTAAAACTCTTCTAAAAAATAATGTGTATTAAAAAAACATGCATCTTTGGCAAAGGTGCCATGGTAAATAATATAGAAATACATGAAGAATGACCTGAAGGCAGGGCGATCCTTGGGCTCTCATCAAAACAATCTCTTAATGCCTTCTGGAGAAAAATGATGACTTTCACAGCATTTTGATAAATAGAATCAAGATGGTGGGTGAGTGAAGTTGGTGTAGCCACATGGTTCACTGGAAAGAAGCCTCACAGGTAGTGGTGAGGTGCCTGGACAATGGAGCTTTTACAAGATGGAGGAAGAAATGGCATATAGATCTAATCTAAGAAGAGCCCTAAATACTAGCAGTCACATTTTAGATAGCAAACAATAATTTAGTTTAGACATTATGAACTATCATACTATAATTGGTGAAATAACTGAAAGTGTACTTACTTCTTAATTACAAGGGCCTAACATTTCTAATTACCCTGAATTTCTGAACAAAAATGTTAATTTAGAGTGGAGTGTGGTTTTAGAGAGTAGAAAAATGTCTGTACTAAAGTTGTCAAATTATGCAGAGAGAACTAGATACAGCCATGGCTGTGAAAGAAGAACTGAAAAGATTTGCCAGTTGACTGAATATTTAGTTAGAGGACATAAGTCTCTCACTCTTTATTCCAAGAAGACTGTCACATTAATTGATAATTTCAATGTAAAATGGAAACAACACAAATATTTGAAGGGAAAAAAACAGTACTTACATAACGTTAAGTGTGAGTAAATACTTTCAAAGGATGATACCAAAATCAAATACAATTAAAAAAAATTAATAGTGTTTTAAAAATCATTTTTAGCATAATTAGCCTTAACAACATTTTCGGGCTTACAGCTTTGGGAAAAACATTTGGTGGATACATATTAGATAAGTGACTAAGATCCTTTACATATAATGAGCTCTTAGAAATCAATGAAAAGTAGATGGGTATACCAAAAGGAAAATGACAGAGGACATGACTAGGCACTGTCCAAAGAAAAAATACAGATGATCAACACACATTTGGCACAGTGTTCATTTTTACTACAATGCAAATAATTTCAAATTAAAGCAAGGATAAAATACTTTCCCTCCTGCTTAAATTGGTGAAGATTAAAAATTATAATACCCAAATTTGGCAAGAGTGCATAGAAATGAGCAAAAATATAGTGGCAGATGAGTAATTTTATCATTACAGAGGAAAATTTGGCAATATTTATTAAAAATCTTTGTTATTTGTTGAAAAAATTCCCTTTTGCCACTGCGATTTCAACTATAAAAGAGATTATTAAAAAATTAGGAATATCTGCTTTTCTGAAATTTTTCAATTTTAGGAAAATTGAAAATTGATTTAGGTAAATTATACATCTATACAATCATTAGATATAATATTATAGGAGACTATATATTAATATGGGAAAATGTTCAGGTTGTTTAAAATTAAAGTAACAGGTTCCTATGAACCTACACCCACCATGCCAGTGGGTTCATGAAACTGTGAAGCTTTACCACTGTGGCTGTGGGTTCATGGGATTATGTGGGCTAGTGTGGGTTCATATATATAATTCCTATACAAACCCCACTGGGTTAGTGTGGGTTCATATTCTTACATGAACCCTCTAGGGTCAGTGTGGATTCCCATATGGACCCCTTTGGGCTTGTGTGGGTTCAGATATATTAGTTTGCTTTGGCCTCACTGGGCTATTGTGTGCTCATATATATAGTTCCTATATGAATCCCATGGGCTAGTGTAGGGTCATATTCCCATGTGAACCCCAGTGGCTGTGTGGGTTCATATTCCTATGTATTCCTACAAACTGCCACCATTGTGGCCAGGGGTTCATATTCCAGGAACCATGACCACCATCCATAGAGGATTGAGGGAGGGAAAGAAGAAAAGAAAAAAGACAGATAGAGGAGGGAGGTAGGAGGAAGCCTAGCTCACAGTCCTTCAGAGTGATTTTGAAACAACTGGTGAACATCCTGGTTGCAAGGTGAGGCCTGTAATACTCCCGTAATACTCCTCTAACAAGGAGGCTCAGTGGAGAGATAAGGCTACAGAAAAGACAAGGCAGAGGGAAAGTGCTGGAGGTCAGACAGTGTGAGCCTCAAGGAGGAGCTTGGAAAATGGTGCTGGAGGTAAGTACCAGGTCCAGAGAGGAAGTTTCCCACCAGCTTCCACAGCTCAAATCTCTGCAGTCCTTCCCAGGATCCCCTTGTAACCTCTGCTGGAGAAACACTGGTGTAGATTAAGGCCTCCCCTCAGGGTAATCAGAGTGGAGTGAAAATTGTTCTGAAGTCTTGAAATGATGCTATCTTCTACTTCCTTCTTGCCTACTTGGCTTATCTCTCAAACTCTGGGAAGGCGTGGATGTGTTGGAGCCAACCTATGTCCACACTGATGAAGAATGTCCCCTCCCCCACCTCTTCTTTTTAAAGCTGCTGACTTTCACCTTCTCCAACATTTACCATCAGAACTGGGTTCTAGTTTCTTGAAAGAGAATCATAAAATAGGTTTTCTTCTAGAAGCTACCATAGATGCTTTTACATTTTTTTCCCTTCTTATTGGAACCTGTAGTACCAACTGACCTTCTGGGTTTAGGTCATTCTTGGAGAAATTCTAGTGGGACTGTGGGAGAGGGATGTGTGAAAATGTGTGAACAGGAACTGACTAGGGGAATGCTTATTTCAGTTCCAGGAAATGTGACTTTATTGACTTCCTGGGTAAATTCTTCAATGTCAGAAAATAAACTATGGAGGGAGTGGTAGGGAAAAAAATCAGACCAAAAATAATTTGTTAAAGACTCAGGAAATCACATATAATTAAGTTCAAGGTTTATTGTTTACATATTCAAGTTAGATCTTTGATAATAATATTTAATGAGGTGAAATATTAAGTGTCGGGCAATGTTAAATTTTTCCCTCACTTATTCCTCCCAAGAAACTTGTGAAGTAGGTTCTCTCATTATCCCCACTTTCAAGATGAGAAAACTGAGGCTGTTGAAAGTGAAGCAAAGTGTTCAAGACCAGGCAGCTAGCTGATAGTTGGCAGAACTCGACTTTATGAATTTGTTTTCCCAGTTGATGTTCTATTATTTGCACTTTGAGTCACATATGTAATACAAACATAGGAAATCCTTCCAAATAAAACCTGTTCCAACATTAAAACCAACAGTTACTTTTCCTAGGTTTAAATTTTTTTGTCAGTACTTGAACGTGCCATTGTTTACCTCTGGAGCAGGTTTGCCTACCTATTAAATTTTGTCACTTAACAAACTGATGAAATTCCTGTCCCCACCTTAGGGACACCACCCCCCATCCTGCTGGCCCAACACATAGGTGCACATGTGCACACACACACACACAACAAGTTTTGCTCTTTTGGTTGTTCTCAACCCCCTGGACTAAAAACTCCATGTCCTGTTGACTCACTTCATGTGTGAAGTTCAAGTTGCTTGTTTTTTGACTTCTTCCCCAAAATTCTGTAGTGCCTTCAGGCACACTATTTCCAATCAAATTGCAATTTAGAGGAAATCTAGATTATGGAATTCTGGAGTCATCTTCCTCTTATGATCCATTCTGTTTGGAAAAGAAGTTCAGATTTTGTTCAACAGCTTCTGTCATTTCTGGTTTCTTTCAAATAGGATTGCGGGAAAGACTGAAGTCCTGGATCACTCTGTACTTAATCCCAGCCCCTCAAAATGAGAAGATTGCTCATAAGAACTCAGTGATGCCCATTTATGATACCTGGAGAAGTTTCATTGAAAGAGAGGCATATTTCTTCAAATTTGAGCAATTATAATCTCTTAATGGAAGTAATTGGATTGTAGCTTGTTTCCTATATTAGAAGTTCTAATGAAACTAAAGTCCCTGATAGTAACAAAGTATCATGTCCCAGCCCACTGTCCCCACCTTCATATAACAACAATAATATTAAAGCTATTTCAAATATATCAAATCTAAAAGATCTGATTGCCAGGCTCTACTATTGTGTTATGTTTCTAGTTGGTATTCTATAATCTTATCACTGTTGACCACACATCCACATACCACCTTGGGTGATTTATGAGGATGAATCCTGGGCTGAGATCAAAATCAACAATCATTTTTTGCTACATCTAAATTTATTTTGACTGTTTAAAAAATTTTGAAAAGCTTTTCTAGTGAATTTGTTTAAAAAAGATTTAAGTGAAGAAATGACTCTGAACCAAAAGTACTATTTGGGTTGTCAATTACCATCTACCATGTATTTGAAGTATCTTGAATTATCCAGGAACTGACAATTCAGGTTTAGGATTATTTGCTTCCTTTGCTTTGCTATTATGTTTTAATGTTTTAAAACCTCATCTAAAAATATAACTCAAACCATTAATTTCTAATTAATTGTGAGAGGGGCTTATTAGCTAATTGAACTTTGCAATTAACTTATTAGCTAATTGAACCCATATTTTCTGAGCTTCAATTTTTTTCATCTTTTTTTTTAAAGATTTATTTATTTATACATACAAGCTGGGGTACAGGCCAGAGGCGAGGGGTGGCAAGAGGGTTCACCAGAGACAGAGGGGGAGCAGAACAGGCAGATCAGAAATACACTGCTGAGGGGAGCAGCGGGCGAGGCAGGAGAGGTCTGCTGCGCCATGTGGGAATCTCCCCAGCCGGGCATCCAACTCGCATGGCTGCTGCTGACAGCTCCACAGCTCAGCGCTTAACCGCTGCGCCACCAGGGAGGCCGATTTTTTTCATCTCTTAATTGAATAAGTAATACCCATTTTATAGAATTGTCTTGAGAATTAAATAACAAAATACAAGTAAAACAATGATTGCTCATCACACAGCGAGTACTCAGTATAGGCTGGTTTGAAAATATTGTCTACGGAGTGAACTTGAAAATGATTAACTGTGTCACAACTATTTGTGCACATGTCTTCTCTCCCCACAAGCTTGCTTGCTCTGGGAGGCTGAGCCATGGTCTCCTCATACCTTCAGCTTTCTCCCAGTCTTCAGCCTAGTCCTGACACAGAGCTATCCAGAAATTCATCTGGATATCAACTTGGTTCTCTGCGTATAGAAATACAACTTGCCGTACTCACCATTAAATTGGTAAGTAGGCATCTCTATTCAAATTTGATTTCTTTTCTCTGAATATATTTTATTCATTTAATTAACATAGATTTATAACATTATGTAGGTTCCAGATGTACTACCTATTATCCACTTCATGCACTGCGTTATGTTCACCACCACAAGTCTAATTTCCATTTATCACTGTACGGTAGATGCCTTTTCCAGTAATCACTATTTTGGTCTTATACTCTAAGTATCTATTTTTGTTTTATTTTATTTATTCATTTGTTTCTTTATGCACATGAGTGAAATCATATGGTGTTTGCTTTTCTCTGTCTGACTTACTGTGCAATACCCTCTAGATCTATCAATATTGCTGCAAATGGTAGGATTTCATGCTTTATTACACCCGAATCGTATTCTAAATTGTATATAAACCATGTCTTTATTCACTCATCTGTCCTTAGGCACTTAAGTTGCTTACAGCTCTTGGCTATTGTGAACAATGCTGTTATGAACATGGGGATGCATATATCTCTTCAAATTAGCATTTTCATATTTTTCAGGTAATACCAGAAGTAGGATAACTGAGTCTTGTGGTATTTCTAGTCTTAATCTTTTTTTTTTAAATGATGTAATCCCTTTGGCAAGTAGTTTGGCCTTTCTTCTAAAAGTTTTTTTTTTTTTTAAGATTCATTTATTTATGCATACAAGCTGGGGTACAGGCCAGAGGCATGGGGTGGCGAAGGGATTCACCAGAGTCAGAGTGGGGAGAAGAACAGACATATCAACAGAAATACACTGTTGAGGGGAGCAGCAGGTGAGGCAGGAGAGGTCTGCCATGTCATGTGGGAATCTCCCCGGCCAGGCGTCGAACTCGCATTCTCGCTGCCGACAGCTCCACAGCACAGCGCTTAACTGCTGTGCCACCAGGGAGGCCCTAATCTTAATCTTTTGAGGACTCGCCATACTGTTTTCCATAAGTGCACCAATTTACATTTCCACCCACAGTATAGGAGGGTTTTCTTATTTTTATGTCCTTACCAATTATTGTTTCTATTGTCTTTTTGATGAAGCCATTCTCACACATGTGAAGGGACTATCTCATTGTTTTGATTTGCATATCTTTTATAATAAGAGATGCTGAACATCTTTTCAAATGACTATTGACCACCTGCATGTCTTCTTTGGACAAGCATCTATTCAGATCCTCAGCTGTTTTATTAGAAATCAGGTTTTTTGTTGTTGAGTTCTACAAATTATTTACATATTTTGGACATTATTGTTTTCTTAATTTCTCTTTTCGATGCTATAGAAGTTCAGCTGATGTGCATGTGGTGACCACACTGCTCTTAGGTAATTGTCATCAGTGCCATCGACTTGAATGAATCAATTAAAGGCTCATTGGGCTTGACTGTGTATCTCTTAATCTACAAAGAATATATTTTCCATCTAATAGACCTTTTCTATTCCTTATCTATATACAAATAAATATATAAGCAAATACTCCAAGTTAATTTTCAAATATTTCCTGGTGCTACAGTAACACTCTGATTTAAGTGCTCTGATTTAAGTGCGTGTGTGTGTGTATATGTGTGTGTATGTGTGTGTGTGTTGAAAGAGAATTTAATTCATAGAACTGACAATAATAGTGTGATAAACGTTTCAAATTTTTAGTATGTGCTATGAACAGCTCACAGAGCTGAAGGTAGGCATCAAAGACTAAGAGAAAATGTGCTAAGATATTAGAATGGAAGTGAAACCAAGGTAAAGTTACCCTCAGACCCCAGACTACACAAAACTGATCTAACTTTTCTTTAAGACTTGCTTTTAGAGACATAGGAGATATATATGGTTATCATCAGACAACGCAAACTGGGCATGTTCAGAGTTAGTGACTTTTAAGCTGAGGGAAACTGGGAAGCCCTCCACATAGAACCAAAAGTAATACCATTACTCGGTAACAGAAGATTAGGGCCAAACTATATGATGTCATTCTTTTGAATCTGGAACATTTTGTATTAAAAGAGAAGGTTGAAAAATATGTTTACCTTGAATGAAAAACACTACAAACACTTACTACCTGGACAGCTGTGATAAAAATGGTTCTAAGACTGAACCAATTCAGAGGTTAGGGATCCATCAACAAGAATCTTAAAAATACAGTTATCTGAAACGCTTCTCCATACTTCTCCATTTATGGGTCACATTATGGCCACATTATGCCAGCTTCACAGTTTACTCATTCCTAATTTTTTTCTTTCTTCCTCCGGTCCTGTGAAAGTTCCTGCTTGCTTCAGGCCACGAAGACAGATTTGATGCTTGTATCCTGTCTCCTTGCAAAAAATCCCTTTCTTTTCTCAAAAGTCAGTGTGATAGTATTGGTTTCTATGTGCATCAGGCAGCGAACCCATTACTTGGTAACAAAAGATTGGGGTCAGATTATATAATCTTATGCCTTTGAATTTGAAATATTTTATTTTAAAAGACAAGGTTGGAAATTATATTTATCTTGAATGAAAAACAATACAAACATTTACTATGTGGACAGCTGTGATAAAAATCATTCTAAGACTGAAAATAGCTTTAGTGAATAACTATCCATGGGAGGTGGGGGTGACTGCCCAGATGTTGAGTATTTGTCATTCTTGTCTTGTGGTCAAGGCAGTCTTTGCAGATTTCTGACAAAGGCAGTGGTCTCATAAGATCTGTGCTTAAGAGAGAACTATCAACTGTGAGGAGAATGAATCAGAGAAAAAGAAATTAACACTTCTGGAAATTAAGGGATTCAAACACAGCAGTTTATACAGGGGAATCTAAGAAGCCACATTATTACCCTGCTAAGTTCTGATAAGAACTTAAATTTTCACCTAAAACTGAGTCCTAGGCTTAGAGCAGACCTCAATAAGTGATGAAGGAGTACTCCCAGTCTAGTATGTAAAAAGACTTGGAGAGGTGGATTTAACTCCATCCAGGATTTATAAGAAAATTACATAAAAAGTAATTCTAGATCAGCACAAATGGGTATAAAATCTATAAAGATATAATTAACATAAAGGGGGCAGAGCTATCTAGGAATAGAATTTTTTAGGCAATTGAAGTTAAACTGGTATCAGTTCAAATTAGGTTGTTAAAACTTTAAGAGATTATATGTAATCACCATGGTAACATGTATAGAATATACACAAAAGAAAATCAACAGAGAAACAAAATGTGTTGCTACAAAAACTAAACTAAATATACAAGAAGGAAGAAATAAAAGGCCAAGAAATTATACAAAAAAATTCCCCAAAACCAAAGTGGCAAAAGCTAGTTCTTTCTAATCAGCAATTACCTTAAATGTAAATGGAACAAACTCTTCAATCAAAAAGTATAAGTTGTCAGAATCGATTTTAAAAAAGAATCATATATGCTGTCAACAAAAGATTCATTTTAGTTAAAAAACAGAATTAGGTCTGAGGTGAAAGTATAATAAAAAGATATCTCATGCAAGTAGAAACCAAAGAAAGATGGGTTGTCTGTACTAATATCACAAAAAACTAAAGTTTAAATCAAAAATTGTTATTTAAAAAGTATTATAGTGATAAAAGGAGTAATTCACTGAGAATAGTTAGCAATTATAAACATATACCCAAAAACAGAGCTTCAAAATTTATTAAGCAAACATGACAAAATTGGAGGAAGAAGTAGATCATTTTAATATCTATAGGAGGCTTTGTAATCACTCTTTCAATAATGAATTAAACAACCAGACAAAAGATCAGCAAGTGAACTTAAACAACATACCAATCAACTGAACCTATCAGGCATATAAAAAACACTCTACCCAACAACAGCAAAATGAACACTTTTCTATATTAGACATGGTACCTTTTCCAAGATAGACCATATTTTATACTACAAAAGAAATCATGACAAAGTTTAAAGGGTTGAAAATATATGAAGTATCTTTCTGACTACAATGAAACAAAGCTAAAATTCTATAACAGAAGGAAAATTGAAAAATCCACAAAATGTGGAAATTAAACATACTCTTAAATAACCAGTGAATCAAAGAAGAAATCACAAAGGGAAATTAGAAAATACCTTGAGATAAATGAAAACAAAACAGAACCTAACAAAACTTACAGAAAAAGAAAAGCAAACTGAACCCTAAGCTAGCAAAAAGAATAGGATAATAAAAATCAGAGAAGATGTAAACAAATTAGAGAATAGGAAAAAAAAACACAAAAAACAGAAAAATCAACAAAGCCAAAGTTGTTGCTCAGAGATGATCAACAAAATTGACAAGCCCTAGTTAGTCTGACAAGAAAATAAATGAGAAGACTCAAAAAACTGTAATCAGAAATCAAATGGAAATATTACTACTGATTTTACAGAAATAAAAAGGAAATGATATGGTGAAGGATAACGTTGAACTTTTGGCGGTGAACTTAATGTATATAGTATGTACACCTGTTGATTTTCAGTGAGGCATACCTGAAACTTCTTTAACTTTACAATATAGAGTTCCTTCAGTTAAAAAAGTAAATTAGAAAATGTATTATAAAAGAATGTTATGAACATTCCTAAGCCAAAAAATTAGATAACCTAAATGGGATGGACAAATTCCTAGGAATACACATCTACCAAAGACTAAGTAATGAATAAAGAGAAAATATGTATAGACATCAGTATCAAAGAGATTGATTCTGTAATCAAAAACAGAAGAGTCATGATCCAGATACCTTCACTAGTCTATCAAACAATAAAAAAAATAATATGTACCCATCCTCAACTATTCCAAAAAATTGAATAAGAGGAAACACTTCCTAACTCATGTGGTGAAGTCAGCGCCACCCTGATAGAAAACAACAGCTATCAGGGTAATAGCAGTAAACAAGATAGAAAACTCTAAACCAATATCCTTATGAATTGTGATGCAAAAATCCTCAACAAAATACCAGAAATCTGAATTCAACAGTGTATTTAACAGATTCTAACTATGGCCAAGTAAAATTTATTCCTGAAATGCAAGAATGATTCAATATATGCAAAACAACCAATATAATAAGCCATAAAACACTAACAGAGCAAAGAGGAGAGCTCCACATGACTTCAATTAATGGAGAAAAAGTTTTCTGAAAAATAATGATGACTTCTTTATTTGGGATATACTATTTACCAAGTGCTCCAACAGTCATTTAGTATAGGATATTCTGAACCTTCAGGGCAACACCCTAGAAGTTTTATTACTGCATCCCTCTTACATATGATGAAACTGAGGCTCTGTTTTCAGAAGCTGAAATAATTTGTAGAAATCATGCATGTAGTAAGGAATAAAGTCTGTACGGATGCTCTGGATTTTCAGATAACAAAGCCCAGGGCATTTCTGTGTATTGTGGCTTTTGCTTCTGGGTCTAAAGAGAATCAACATGAAGGTCCCCAAGAGCTTATTTGAGAAAGTCACTACCCAGTTGTTGGGCTCAATAGAATAGTCTTTAATGTCTTCATTACAGCCTCCAATCCCACTGCTAATAACATGCTACTGTTTTGATTGTATATTAACTTTCATTGCAGATATGGGGGTCCGAGGCAGCGCTCTCAAACACTGACTTGGGGCTGCTGGTTAATGTCTCTTCACATTTTGTAATCTGTGCACTGAAAGAACAGTTCATATGGAACCAGCAGCCCAATAATGAAACAGCACCAGCAGTGGCAGAAGAAGCAGTAGAGAACAAAAAGGAAGCTAATAAGTTGAGAAAGCTGGAATCAATTTGGTTTGACTCAGAGTCATACTCTTGTTTCTCTTGAAAAAAAAAAAAATCTCTCTAAAAGATTGGTGCCAGCTCACTGAACTTGAGTTATAAATAAAAATCAGAATTATAGCTTCCATTTTTTTAATGAGTTTTAATAGGTATATTATTTAGCTTCCTGACAAATTGATGAAATGCAGGCCCTCTAAATTGCAAAAATATCTGTGACATTTGTTTACTTGAACCATTACAAGAACAGAGATCTTTTAAGATTATATCCATTTTGTGGTAAACTCAAAAATATGCATTTTCAGATTTCTGAAATTGTACATTTTAAATTTTACAAATAACTCTCAAATCTATTAACTTGCCTTAGCAGCGCAGCTGGGGCGGCACACCTGTCAGGCATTGCGTTCCCACTTTCTGGTGACATTTCCTGCCGAGGAAGTGGAAACGCAGATGAGGATCCAGTTTTCATACCCAGTCGGAGGTGAAGAGGCACTGGAGTTTTCTCAAAAAGATTTGGGATTTCTGGGGAAAAGTTATTGCCACGTGAACTGGTTTTTACTGGAATTCCCAGAAGTCACTGCATATTTTGTTTAGGTTCCATTTATTGCCCTCTGTCTTTTTAAAGTTTTCCAATCCCCTTTCCATCACTGGCCAGATGCATAGAGATCATCAGATGTGACAGTGACAGCAGAATTTAATGTTACTCAAGCAACTAAAACACTCCAATGTTTTGAAGGTGCCAGATCAGACCACCTGAAGATTCTCTAAATTGTCCCCTTGAGACACCCCACTCTGACATGCAAAGTATTTTGAGCTAAAAGCAATGAAATGCCTTGAAGCTGAGGAGAAGCTTCTGTCCTTCCCTAAGTCCTTCGCCCTCCCCTAATCTAAGAAGAATCATCACATCCAAAGATTCTGACCCTTTTCCAAATCAAAGAATCAATCACTTCTCTCCTTTTTATGAACTGAAAGAATGTGGTTTGAGGGGTCTCACCCAGTGTTAGGTTTATCAGTGAACATGTCTCTGAGAATCTCATCTTTATTCTCAGGGTAAGGACAAAGCATTCCCTCCTTGTCTGGCATGTAAATTAAGTAACCTCCTTGACACCCCAGCTCCCTGTTGCAGAATAAAGATTTGTGGTCCACTCTGTTATTCTTTACAATTTACAACCATGTAAATTCTCCATATGCATGTTATTAAATTGATTATTTTTCCTTTGCTAACATGCCTGATGCTGTTTTGATTACTTCACCCAGCCTGAGAAGAACCCAGAGGGGTACAGGATGATTTCCTTTGTGTTTTGACAGCTACATGTGACACTCGTGCTGGCTGCGCCGTAAGGCACATTGAGTATTATACGAGCTTCACAAGTCCAACCCAAGTTCTCTTATATGAACCTGGCCCATTAAAGGTAATGTCTCCTTCCACACCTCCCTTAAGAAAACGGAAGTTAAGAAAAAGAGGGGAAAGGGAACTTTCATTTATGCTTTGCACTGGGCCAATTGACCTGTTATCTTCTCAGGTTGAATGCTTTAACCACGGGAAATGGATGTACGTTAAGCAAGAATGTTCCTATCACTAAAAAAAATCTGCTTATTAAATTTGCCAGAAGCGGTCCTACCTCCCAGCCAAAATGACAGACCAGTGAATCCTAGGCCAGAGGGTGTGAGTGGCTTAGCTGGTGCTCATCTCTGAAAGTAGAGGGTACAAGTAGGTCACAGGCAAAGGGACTGGTGGTGTCTTTTTGGCCCTGCCTTCTCAAGTTGAGGTAGTTCAGGTTTTTTAAGAAACCCTCAGAAGTGGAGGATTGGGACAGAGCAAGTTAGTGAGTAGGATCTTCCCAGAGGCCAGGCACCCCTGACCACTAGCGAAGACAGAGGAGGGAGTCCACTCATGCTAACCAAAGCCCCTTCCTGACCAAAATATTTGCTAACCACCTAAACAAAAGACTGGCAAGCTTCCAAAGATCGAGTCCTCTCTCTGGGGTGTTTCAAAATTTACCCCACTCTGGTGGGTCTTAGAAGATGCTGCCCCGGCTTGCAGAGAGCGCTGACCACCAGCCCTCCTTGTGCGCACCTGCCGGGCTTCTGGGTTCTGACCATGAGTGAACTCTGCCGTTAGCATTCACTTTTCAAGTTTAGATCTGGAAATATCTTCCCTTTGTTCATTTTCCCTTCCTCAACCCACTGCACACTCCCTGTCAAAGAAAGCCTTTGTACAGCTAGCAGTGAGTGCTGCTTCAGAATGGTCACCATGCCAGAGTGTGGCCTGCGCTCAGCAGAATGGAAGTGGAATGTGCCCTTTTACTTTTCTAAAAATAGTGGAGACACCCCTTACTGTACTGGTGACACAGACTCATGGGGAATGAATAATCATATTGACAGTCACTTGGAGGTAAACATTGGAGAATGAGTAAAAATAGATCCCAAAATATAAAAATGAGTATCACCAGCTTCAGAAGATGTTTTGACTATAAACTGGGTTTTCACTGCTTGATCAGTCCCTCTCCCCTTTTACCATTTATTTCGTTAAACTTGAGAGGGTCCCCTCATTAACAGACTGAGAACATTGGCGCTGCAAGACACTCTCTTTAAGGGGTCTGATTGCCAGACCAGGAGGGGAGTAGTTCCAGTATCAGTGGGTCCAGGTCTCCCAAAAGGGAAGCATTTGTGAGTCGACATCAGGTATTGTATTTTACAAGAATAAAAACATGTTCACATTATGTAATGTAGATTTTCTGGGACTCTATGGGAGTCATTTCTCCATTGCAAGATTAGGGTTTTCTGACTAACAAGATTAGGGCTTTCTGACTAACAATTGGTTCGTGATTTTAATAAATAAAAGCAGAGCTATTCAGTTGAAGTGAAAAACAAAGCATGTTGCTTGACTTGGCTTCCTCCTTACTATCAACTTGTATTCAGAGAAGGCATGCATAAACGCTGATACAGGACAAGGATCTTGTGTTTTTGGACTAGAGTAATTCTGATAACAGCACTTAGAGCGCTGGGGTGGAGTGTCTCAACATCAGTTAAAGGTTAACAGGATGACTTGGCATGTCCATCAATATCTTTGAAGAGAGGCCATCTTGTGCAGAGTGGGGACAAGTGGAAGGTTCTCCATCCACAGCTGATATTGGATTAAGGGCACATCTGCAACTGAGGACAGAAGCACACTCATGTCATGGAGCAAAGGAGACACCAAAAAGTGGGAGACACTTTATAGATCATAGGGGTCACTCCTTAATTTACAGTTTTAAATTTATGAAATTTAATTTTGGTTAGGTATAAGAATATTTGCAAGTATTCACATATTATGAGTCATTTTCCTGCATAATGTCATTTGTTTCTCCTCCTAAATATGAAGTGTAGATATTCATCCCTCTTTGCGAGACTCAGAAAGGTTAAATGGTTAGTTCTACATCATAGAACTATGAGCTTGGGGCTGAGACTTGACCCTATACTTTCGTGTCTAGCTCATGTCACCCTGTCTGCAGCTACAACTGCAAGTTCTCTGGCAAATAATTACTATGTGCTTCCCAGATGCCAGGAATCTGTTTCTGTTGCAGCTGAGCCATTAATAAGGTGGCGCTAAAAATTGGAATGAACTTTATGGTGGGTCATTTTTAACTTCATTAAGGAAATAAATCAAGGATTTGTCATTGTTTTTTCTTCATTTTCTTATGCAAGTAAGGGGTCCTATTTGACTTTTCCCATGAAGGTGCTACCAACATACCTGACAATGGCAGTGAGGAAATCTCCCGGGAGGGCATCTAATCTTTATAGATCTGTCCTTTATAGAGATTTAAAAAATCAACATCAGAAACTTCAATGAAAATTTCCAAGGACACACAGATAGCTTAATATGGAACCAGGGTTGAACATGAACATGTTTGGTCTCCCGGTCAGCTTACTTCTCTTAAATGTTAATGGTTTTTAACGAAGGGTAGCTTGTAGTTTCATATTAATACTTCTTTCTCCAAGACATCTTTTATTTTTATTTTTTTAAAGATTTATTTATTTATGCATACAAGAGCTGGGGTGCAGGCCAGAGATGCGGGGTGGTGAGAGGATTCATCAGAGACAGAGTGGGGAGCAGAACAGGCAGATCAACTCAAGTACACTGCTGAGGGGAGCAGCGGGCGAGACAGGAGAGGTCTGCTGCAGCATGTGGGAATCTCCCTGGCCAGGGATCGAACTCTAGCTGCAGTGGTTTTGAATAGCTTCATAGTGCTGCACTTACCCCGTTGACCACCAGGGAGGTCCCCAAGACATCTTTTAAAAAGGGATAGAATAAAAGGGAATACTCTTAGGTTGAGATGTCTCTCTCTTTCTCTCTGCCTCTGATACAAACATACAACAAGAAGATTAATAAGCACATTAATTTGAAAGGAGACTTAAAACATTAGGAGCATTTCTGTTCTCAGTTATATTTGTCCTTCCTAATCAAAACCATATGAGAAGTTAGAAAAGAACTGAGAGTCCAGTGTGATTGCCAAAGATGAAGAAGGGACAGCAGAAAAAGAAAAACGAGAGCACAGTGAGGCAGAGACCCAGTATTATTTCCAGCGTTTTCGCACACAGTCACACTTCCAGTTCTTCATCAGATAAGAATGTTTTGCGCACATTGGGCCAATTTACGCTGCACAGGAAAGCCTGTAGCTGTGCTCTCAGCCCACCACTTCCTGTGGGAGTCACCGACACAGACTCAGCCCTTCCATTCCTTTGACCAAAACGCTTCCAGCTTCAAGGAGGAGCCTCACTGCTCATGCTGACATTTGATAGAAGGAATCCAAAGTCAGCTCCTGACACTTATCAGGAAAATTATGTCTGTTTCTCAGGTGGCTCTGTGTGTGTGTTTGTGTGTGTGTGTGTGTGTGTGTGTGTGTGTGTGTGTGTGTAAGAAAGTTTAACCTTCTTTTGGCTCACTGCACTCTGATTACTCACTATTCATATAAGTTAATTCTTTACAATTGCAGTTGTAAGTTTCCATTTTCCCTGACAATGCAAGCAACTTTAGGTGCAGGATAGGGCCTGCTAACCCGAGGAGCTGACCTCCTCCCACCTCTCCATTGCCACAGGGTCTTTGCCACAAGGCTCCGGGCTCTGGTGCATTCTGTGAAGCAGAGACACCAGTTGTTTTTTACAATACCTCCTCCTAGGAGGGGACAAGACGGCCTGCTGAGGGAGACTGCCTGCTGAGGTTCAGGCTTTGCATTATTTTTTTAGATCAAGTTTTCTTGAGGCCAAATGGCAAAGACAAATACATGATACAGTCTCATTTGTTTTAAAACATTATTTCAAAAGTTTCATCCTTGATCATCTCCAAAAATTTTTCCAGTCATCCTTTGACCTAGTCTTCCTACTTCCTATGTCCCTCCCTCTCAGCTTACCCCTGTGCTGTTAATAATAAGATCCTTCAGTTTGTTCCCGAGGCGCCGCCGCCACTGAGCAACTGGGAAGCAGCTCTGTCTTTCCAGTCTCCCTCCTGGCAGTGCAGCAAGACTGAGGTGGGAGCCAGACCCCCGAGGGCACAGCGGGCTCACCTTGTCCAAAGGCACCCGGTTTTGTTATTCTGATCTAGATCTTCCTTGAGAGTTTTCTCTGTGGGCTCCTACCCCTCACTGTCCCAGTCTACTCACTCACTGCTCTAGATGGCAGTTTCTTTGGACTGGGAGACCAGAGACCAAGTCTCTCTGCCATAGGGGAAACCACCCCAGAGCTGATTCCCCACTGGCACTGAAAGTATAAGAGCAAATGGCAATTTCTCATTCAGGGTTGAACCCTGTGAGATTAAATGACCTGCCCACCACCAACACAGTTAGTGGAAAATTCAGGACCCTAAGATTCAGATCTGAACTTCAACTCAGTTTTCTTTCCAGCATCTGAGGGCAGCCAGAGCAGAGCCTGAAGAGAGCACAGGCAGAGGATCAGCCCAAGAACTTCTGGGTCTTTTGGTTTGTGATTGTATTTCTTAGTCAGTAGAAGGAATTATTTATTTTCATTAGGAAATCTGAAGGGATAGAAGACCCAGAAACCCTGGGTGAGGACTGTAAAATTCATGAAGCACTCCAGGGAGGGCAGGCACAGGAAAAGGAGAATGACTGATGTGATCAAAAATTCAAGAAATGAAAAGAACTTTAAAAACCTTCATGAATACCAGATTCTTATGTATTTCTAAAGATACTCTTGCTCAGTGCTTTCAACATTTTTAAACCCATGTTCTCACACAACAGTTTTACAACGAAGCTGTACTGCATCTTTATACTGCAGCAGATTTGGAGGCATTTCACTTCTTACATTTGTGGTCATGAAAATGTGCATGCTTACAGATTCGTATGGGTCCCCAGAGGAACTAGTGCCCCTCACCCCTCAACATGTACTGATAATCCCTGTAGCACAAGCCTGCAGATGAAGAAGTGCCAGGAGCTGATCTGTCTCCTATCCTATAGCATGCCAGCTGCCTGCCCGAGACGGGAGCAGAAGTCCTGTTTTCTAGTCAAGAACTTTGTCCTCTATACTATTCTATGTCCCTAGAGTTCAAATGGATCAAGAATGTGAGACATACTTAGAGTTTTCAATTCTTCAAATTCTTAAAAGTGCTCAAAATATTTCCTTGGGGAGAGTTATTCTAGGCATCTTCTGGGAAACAAGCACACAGTATATCCATCATCTAAATGAGACAAAAGCAGAGAATAGAGTCCCAGCCAAAGTTTCAATCTGCCACTGAACAAAGGGGAGGAAAGTAAATGAGGATGAAAGTTACAGAAAAGAAGACCATTTGAATTTGGCGTAGTAAAAATTGATAAATGCATGGCCCAAAGCAGTAAAAAGCCTAATTCCTAGATCTTCAATTTTAAACATAAAGCTAATCAGCCAAGTGAAATGAGAATTATTAAATGCTTGTAAGTGCCCCAGGAATCTTTCAAAATTTAAGCAACACTTTATAATTAATGCATATGGGATTTAATTTTTTTTTTAAAAGAAAATACATCTGTACTGTCGATTCACAAAGGAAGGTAGAGGATTTCAACTTGAAAGACATAAAATGATCTCTCTCTGAGAATTTGAAAGAAGGTAGACTCAGACTAGAGCAAGTCAGAGAACTGCCAGGGACAGGAAAGGACAGTGGTCCCTGCAAGGAATGTGTGAGGGGAAGGATTAGAGGAACTTGCAAGACTTTTATAAAAGGACTGTAGAGAAAAGAAACACGGGAGGGCCATTTACTAATGAACTGCATCAGTCACCTCATCTTTTAAAAAGAAGAAAGCAAATATATATCCCTAGGAAACTTTTTTTTTGAATCTTTTAAAAATTGACCACTAAGGAAACCACTTTTAAAATAAAATGAACTGAAAAGCAGCAGAAACAAATTTATAACTTGTGAAGTTGAGAAAGGGATAACCTTGTAAAGGAGAGATTGGGAACTTCTGGGGTGCTGCTGATGTTCTGGTTCTTTATCTGTGTGGGATTATGGGGTGGAGAGGTCTTGATTTATGAAAATTCATTGGGTTGCATAGTGTGTATGTGTTATATAAGGAGTAAACAGCAAAAACTGAAATGAAATAAAAACGAGTTTTAAAAAAGATAAATATTAAAATTATATTGATGTGGTAACCAGAATCAAAGGTGGAGTGGAAAATAATGGAATTATAAAGCAATACATAAATATTTTAAGAAATCTTCAGAAAGCTGAAGTTTAAAAGAGTAGGAATCAATTATGACAAGCCTCATTTTACTTTTGCAATCAACATATTCTTACACAATTATAAGTATATATATTTGTAGATATAAAATATACATTCAAGTTTTGCAATGGATAGTTCTCATTGATAGAAATCTTATATCCTTTTTAAAGCTGAATTATCACTCTCTAATTTTTCCTTTTTAAAAGCAAATCCAAGTTTTCATGTATACAATTTACTTAAATTGAAATGTATCCAAATGTGTAGAAAGGAGTGAAATTAGTTTTATTTAATTTTTATTAAAAGAGTAATTAATCAACCGAAAATATTTCAATTGCCAATTATGTGGCCAATGCAGTATTAGTTATTACTGAGGATAAAAAAGAAGTAAAAGGTTTGGTTTTGTTACGAACTAGTAATATAATTGAAGAGAGAAGACAAATACCAATAGCACAAAAATTACATAGAGCAATGCTGCCACTAATAAAATAATAATATGAATGTAATAATATAAACACCTGGTATCTTAGAGTATAATTTTGACTCACTCATCCTATAAAAATTGTTGAAATAAGAATTATATGAACTGAAATTTGTATAGATTGTAAAATGAAAGTTCTCTGTATATTTCACAGGAATTACTTAATGGAGACTGAAAGAACAATCAGATATTATCTTACTAATTGGGTTCACTAAAATTTTTAAAGAAATTATTTACAACAATAAAATTTGCAGTTGATACTAACACACATTTCAGAAAATCCCTAGATTGTTTTTAAAAGAGGAAGGGGAAGAAATAGGCAAAATCTGTCAAGTTGAATGTTAGTTCTACTGGAAATTAATTACCAACATGATTGGTGAAAAGGAATCGGTCAGGACCAAGTGCCAAAAGCAATGTTAGGGTTAAGAGTCTAAGCTAAACTACATTAGAGTAGAGAAGATGACTTAGCAGGAAAAATGGCAAAACAAATGATCAGAGTCTACTTCTCTGTATACCTGGTAACAAAAGAGCCCCTGTTGACCAGCGAACAAAAGCCTAATAAAATAAACAATTCAACTTAATACCTGCATGTTAGCCTTGTTTGTCAACCCACATCTGTGAGTTGTTAACCCAACAGAAATAATCTGGCTGAAATATAATCAGGAAGGTCTTTATTCAATGGTAGGAATCATGCATTACTCAGGTGTAGGATTGTGGGTAAATGCCAAGGTGTTTACTGACAGGGTCAGGACATAGGGGAGTTTTGGAGGATCAAATAAGGAAATGGTCAGAGTTTAAGGCATTTGGGATAAAACTTTTGGACTGATTCTTAAGTTCATTTGTCTGTTCATGATTGGTGGGCAAAAGTCTCCAGACAGAAGGTTGCAATGTGGGAGTTTGCTGCCAGATAAGCAGACAGCTCCTGTTTCTTGGAGTTGATGAATTGGTGACTCAACGAGTTTCATTTCCACTGAGGATTCTCACTTGACAGCCTAGGGACAAGATGGCGCCTATGTGACCCAAAGCAGCTTTATACTGTGAATCAGAATTTGAGTTTATTTGAGTTTATTTCTGGCTGAATGCTATAGGCTAAATAAGGGGCCTCCAAAATATTTATGTCTTAACTTTTGTAACCTGTCAATGTTACCTTACATGGCAAAAGAGACCTTGTAGATGTTGTTAATATAAGGTTTTTGATATGGGGAGATCCTGGGGACCCAAGGTAATCACAAAGGTCCTTAAAGGAATCAGGCAAGAAGGTCAAAGGAATAAGTAGGAGATAAGACAGTGGAAGCAAGATAATAAGCATTATGAAGGCCTGATTGTGATGCATGGAATGCAGACTCCATAAGCTAGAAATGGCAGGGAGCTAGACCAACCAGACCAAACAAGTCCTGTGGACAGCTGAACATTTTGACCTCAGTGAAACTGCTTTTGAACATCTGATCTCCTAAACATCAGAGGACAGATTTATGTTGCTTTAAGCCACTAAATTGTGTTAATGTTTAATAATGGCATTAGGGAACTAATACATTGAGTAAGAATCCAATCTAATTAGATCTGATTTTCTCTAGGATATCTCTCATACAGGGTGTTTAATTAGTTTGTAGCTTTTGGAGAGTGATCGGTAGTTCACAGCTAAGCAAGGTCCTTCACATTGTTCCTTATGCTATTTTCCTGTGTGATTTTTTTTCCCCCTGCTGTATTTGTGAATTTGGAATCTCTGTCTGGATTTGGATTGTTATTGCAAGATGGAGCCCTCAGCATTATCAGGCCTTTGGATTGTTGCAGGAACACACTCACCAGGTTGGTGTCCTGAGATTCACATCTATTAAAGTTCATAGTCCAGCTCAGGATATATGGGGCTGGTACCCACGCAGCACTCTACACACACACACACACACACACACACACACACACACACACACACTAAAGAAATTGAGACACTGGCTTAAGAAAAATTGTTATACTTAGAAAATTGTAGAAGATTAAAACATCAACTCTAAAAAGTAAGTCTTAGGGTTTTTCTATAAGGATTCTTAGACTTAAATACCATTTGGCATGATTCGTACCCTAACTTCACAGCAGCAACAAAAACATGAAAATGATACTTTTAGTGAAAGGTTTTATACATTAACACATTTTCTCCGTCACTAGGCCATGGCTCCTTGAGGACAGAAACCATGAATTATTACTTTTTGTTTCCACAACTAGTTGAGTACTCATGTGATGAGACATTTTCCAAGGAAAGAAGAAAGGAGAAAAAGACGTTCTTTTCTCATATTTTTCTTGAAACTGAGTGAACTGAGAAGCCAGGGTAGATTTACATAGTCAGTAGCTACATAATTTTAAAATTCCGTTATATAGAATACTTTACCTGTATCAGTCTAGCAAGTAAGCTCACTACTGGACCTCCCATGGAGGATAAACCTAGGTGCAGTGGTTTGGGTGTTGAGAAATCATGGTAGAAAGGGGGAGAGTTGGCAGAAAAATTTGAAATGGATATTTTGGCTTATTTAAACCTAAATAACTAGCTCTGTGTTTCTTGTGATTTTTGTTGTAAAATGAGCTGACTGTAGATAGAACCTTAGGGAAGATTCCCATACAATAAAACTGCTGACATAAGAAAGACACTTGTTAAGCCTTCTCGAAAATTAAGTGGAATAAGAAGCTAACACATTAAAAGAAAATGTTTAGTTTTTAAATAGAAAGTGCTAAATATGTATTTATTGCTCGATCAAATCTTTAATAGGGCTGGCACTAAAAAGAGAAGCAGTTTAATGTAGAAATAGGAAATACTTGAGTCACTCATTGGATTGACAGAGAAACGAACTCTAACCAAATGCTATAGATTTACTTAACCATTTCAGGCTTATCATTTCTTAAGCGGGATCCAGAATTTGTAGTATCTAGGAGGGGATGACATCTTGATAGAATAGGTCAGTGTTACCTATTTGTGTACCCCAGGAAGGAGACCCTGTACTCCACCAAAGAAGGAATCTTCCCAGCAAAGAAAAATAGCAGGAAAGCAGAAGTACTGAGTTCCGGTCCACTATGACCCTGTGAAATTACTGGCCAGACTTTGATTACCTCTTTTGGGACAAGAGGCAGTTGAATCAGATGACCTCCAAAGTCCCTTAATGTTCCAAAATTCATAACTTTGTAGTTGGTCTAGAGAATAGTGTAGTCCATTAAAAAGGAATCTTTTTCTGTCAGGGTCTTCTGCCCCAAATGTGTCAGGTTCCTGACTTGTATATAGTGAGGAGCAAAAGGCAGCTCCCTTAGATCCTGTGGTTAAAAATATTTGGTTCCTTGGTGTTTGAAACAGTCTCTGCAACTAAACATTGTAACCTTGACATAACTGGATTAGTACTTAACTATAAGCCACACAGTATTGGCAAGATCCCATGAAACAATTGACTTAATAATGACCTTGGGACTGACAGTGCAACAGATCAAATTTCTCTCATTCAGCTGATTTTCAGTCCCTTTGTTTGTTGGGTTTTGGGCAGTGAGAGATTTAAGATGCTCGACATCCTTAACTTCAGCAGCCTATTTTGGAGTGCTATTTTTAATCTCTTAAAACATGATTAATGTGCCAATTTTCTCCTTATAACTATCTGAGACTTAATTAACAACTGGTGTGATTATTCTTTCTGGTAGTCATGCCAAACTATTAAGACGTTGAACCATGGTTGCAGTCTTGTAGGCTGGAGGGAAAGATTGTATCTCTGTGCGCTAGTGAGTTTTGGGAAATCTGTTTGCAAGGCCACCTAAGTTATTGGTTCCAAAATAGGTGTGAGTGGTCCTGTGATTCAATTGGAAAGCTCTGCAAACAATATGAACTGTATTTGCTCTATAAAACCAGGCATATCAATTTACAGGGCATTGCTATCATAGAGTAAGATTTGGAAAAAATGGTTCTCAGTACAGGTTATCCTCTATACTATTCTTTGCCAATTCAGGGAGATGGCAAGGGAGAAAGCATTTTGAAGGGTAAGCTGGCTATACCTCCAACAGTTGACAGCTACAGTTAAAGACCATTTGTTCCTGCTGAGTTACTTTATCATTAAATGGTGAACAGCAGAGATAGGATCCTGATTCGTCAAAATTCATAAAAATATGTTTAGAGATAAGAAAAATATCGGACGGTTTCACTTACAGGAGAAATATAGGGGAATCAAATAAGGAGGGGAAAAAAATCAATAAGGAACACAACACAACAAAACAAAAATAAACAGACAACCATAACTCAGAGACATTCTGCAGGGGAGGGGGAGAGAGAGGGACCAAAGCTAGGGCGGGAAGAGCCCAAGGGACTGTGGTGATGGTGCGTGGGTGAAATGGTGGCAGAAATTCTGCGGGGACTACACCTGAGAAAAGAAAGCACACACTGTAAAAAAAATTAAATTAAATTTAAAAATATGTTTAGAGATATCTGGGAACCACATGGCAAAATAGGACTGGGGAGATACATATAAACTGGCACTTGTCATCTTTTCTTACTTCTTTCCACTTTATTATTCTCATCACTTCCAGAAAATTAGTGAATCTACCAAAAGAGTTTAATGTCCTTATCATTTACCCAAGCTAACCAAAAGTAGGAATTTTCAAAAAATCCAAGTTGTAGGACCTTGAAAGGGAAAAAAGTGTGAAAATAAATCAATGGAAAAGAGTTTGGTACAGGATCTGATACATTTAAGATGCTCAATTAATGCTAACTATTATTAATAGCACATCTTTGACTTTGCCATTTATCTTGCTGTTAATTTATCTCAGAGCAATCACACACCAGCCTTGTTTTCTCTTCTGCTTATGAATTTGATGCCTAAATTTAATATTCACTATAGCAAAATTCCACTGCAAGTAATTAGTTAATACATCCCATCGAGTTAGTTATAACGGGATCTTAACTTCTCCTCTAAACATTATACTATCACATTTATAAATTAAAAACCAGTTTTGAGAGGGAGCTTAATGGAACAAAAGGTGTGTATTTCTACAATAAAAAAGACAATGGCCTTTGGAAAGTGATGTTATTTATCTTGGGTAAGAAATTTTGTGCTAATAATACTCAGCAAGCCTCAGAAAACTACTCAGAAGTTGAATAATTGCAGTTTTGTGTGAATTTTAATGCTGACTTTCTAACAAGCTAATATTGATTTGATAGCTGTGGAAACTTAAGTTAATGTCTTCACTTGTGAAATAATACAGGTGATCTAATATAAATTTCTGTACGTAATATTACGGTAGAAGTACACATCCATAAAAGAGTGACTCCCCCAATAAGTGCATCCCTTCGTAATGTACCAGTGTAAAGTCAGATCTGGCCAGGAGCAGGGGCCTGAGTGAGATGAGCCGTCATGTGCACGTACCTCTGTGATTTTGTGACAATGGCTCCGTGTCGGGTGATGGCATTTGTTTTAAGTAACTGAACTTGAGTAAGTGTAAAGTGAAGGAGTCATGGTTATGGGAGAAAATTAATCCAAATCTCCAATTCATCCTCCCAGCTGATAACATTTTGCTTCTGTTCAAATTTGAAAGAGCACATATTTAAAAACCCCAAACATTTACTGACTGATTGCAGAGCTGTGACAGCAATAATGCCAAATCAAATTGTATAAATGTGACTTGGTACGTAGAGTCCCTCAGTAAATATTTGTTCCAGCAAAGCAAATGTTTGCAAGATTTTTTGGTAATAACTATCAAAATAGCTATCAAAAATATGAGAACCAAGTATCATTCAGGAAAAGTTAAAGTTTAAATGATTTGATTCTTAATCAATGATTCATCTCATAGGGATTTTCTAAGTATTCAGTTAATGATTATATAGACTTTGGATTTTAAAATATATATATTTTTAAATTTCACTAATTAGTTTTATTTTTTATTTTTAATTTTTATTGTTATTTATGTCTTTTACATTTTGTATTCCCCTTGGGCAGCCCACCACCAATTCACCCGTGATCCATCTCCATGTTCCCCTGTATTCTCCTCTCTTCCATTTTGTGCCCTTATCTTCCTCTCCCCACCCCCCACCCCGCTGAGTGTCTCTCCCACCCGGCCTCCCTATAGTCCTTTTATAAGTGAAACCATTCAATATTTTTCTTTCTGGCTTATTTCACTGAATATGATTCCCTCTAATTCCATTCATGTCAATAATTTTTGATGGCACTTTTCTACCTTTTAGCTTGTTTTATGAGTTGACACATTTTGACTATCAACAAATATTTATGGGTTAGCTATTAGGTGTCACATACTATTCTGAGTCCTGGGAAAGGAGAAGTGCACAAAGCAGTTAAAAAGTCATTGTCTGGTGGAACTTATGTTAGGATCTGGTAACAATTCAGTTATGTAGTATATCAAATGCTAATAAGTTAAATGGAGAAAAGCAAGGCAGGGAAGGAAGCAGGGGTTTCTGGGAGGAATGTGTTTTCATTACAGAGTGGTTAGGAAAGCCTTGCTGAGAATATACCTCTAGGGAAAGATGTGATAGGGGAGGGGGCTGGCGATCCCTGTGAGAACTGGGGGCCAGGCACCATAGGCAGTGGGAACAGTAGCACCTGCAGAGATGCCAGGCTTTCGGTTGGAGGATAACAAGGAAGTCACGTGACTGGGGTGGAAGACACGAGGGTGATTAAAGGCACTTAGATCAAAGGGGTCATGTGACCTAGATCACGTAGGGCCTTCTCGTCACCTGGGGCCTTTAGGTCAATATAAGAAGTTAGGCTTTACTCTAAACTCACCATAAAATTTTTACTGTTGTAACCACTTCTAAGTGTCCAATTCAGTGGCAATAAGTACATTCCGATTGCTATGCACTCATTACCACCATCCCTCTCCAGAACTTTTTACCTTCTCTGATTAAACTTTAGGCCCGTTAAGTGATAATTTCCTATCTCCTCCTTCTCCCAGCGCTGGTATCCACCATTCTACTTCCTGTCTCTATGAATTTGCCTATTCCAGGTCCCTTGCAGAAGTGGAATCATACCAATATTTGTTCTTATGTGTCCGGCATACCTTATTTAGTGTAATGTCTTCATCTTTGCAAGTCTTTAAGGTTCACTTATATTGTAGCATGTTTCAGAATTCCCTTCTTTTTTATTGCTGACTAATACTCCTTTGTATGTATAAACCACATTTTGTTTATCCACTCATCTGTGATGGACATTTGCACTGCTTCCACTCTAGGCTGTTGTGAATAATGCTATTTACATGGATGTACAGTATCTGTTCCTTTCCCTGCTTTCAATTCTTTTCAGTACATACTCAGAAATAGAATCATTTGAGTTTTTTTGAATGAAGGGATGATGACTCAATTTTTCTATATTATTCTGGGTGCCGTGAAGAGACTAGAGTGTGAGGAGACAGGATGAATGGAGGTGATCATTAGGAAAATATTCATTACTGGATCTTGAGAATCTTTTGAAGCAAAAGCCCACAAGATTTTCTGGCAGATAGGCTACTGGGAGTGAAAAAAATAGATGAATCAAATCTGATTCCATTGCTTTTTGTATTATATACTAAAAGTATTCTTTACCTGCCATTTAAAAAAAAAGACAGACTAAAAGTTTTAAAAATATTTCTACACATTTCAATGGAATACTATATTATTTGCAGTGATGACTCAGGTGAAGGAGACAAAGTAGTCTATCTGTTGATGTAGCTCCTCAAAGGCGTGTGCTCAGAGATCTCTGTCTCTCTCTCTTTTTCTCTCTATCTCTATCTCTATTTCTCTACCATATGGGCCACTGAGGTTTTATGAGGTTTCAAGGAAAGCAAGCTATAAATACCACTGGTCAACAAATTTTTACAAAAGTCATATCACTGAAATAAAATTAGTCATTTCCTATCAATTTGTATGTGCTCAACACTAATATGACAGTCAAATTCTAATTTTTGGCTCTAGATTTTTGTGATCTGCAATAAATTGATGTTTACATCATGAAATGCATACCAATAGTAATAGGCTTATAGTTAATACCTGTAATAAATCAAGTGATAGACTACTTCGTAGATTTCTTCACTTGTCTCTTGTACAGCTGTTCAGGAACATCTCTGGGGAGTGTCCAGCAGTCGTCAGCCAGGATTGTAGTGGACCATTTTCCCTGGTATCTTTGTTCCATTGATGCGATATCTTGATGAAAATGTTCGCCATGTTCATCACTAACCAAACCACAGTTTTCAGGGAAGAAATCCAGATGGAAATGAAGGAAGTGGATCTTTAGAGACATATTAAAGCCAAGTTTCTGATATTGCATCAGCATGTCTTCTACTAGTTCTTTGTAGTTTTCTGCCCTAACATTCCTATGAAAGTTTGTAGACACTAGGGGAAAAGCATGCCGTGCTTGTTTCTCATCACCCTGCAGCAAGTTGTAGAACAGGTCATCTCAATGCAGATGGAATGTTTGGGTAGACTATTCTCGACTTCTTTTGCTTCATTATTCCACCGGAAAGAGGAGGAACCAAGCAGAAGTAACAGTCTTTTAGTTGATTGCTTGGCTCTCTCCACACCATGGAGACTGCAAACGGCATTGATGGTCTTTTGCCATTTCACCACTGTAAAAGCTGTATTTTACATGTAGCACAGCATCTACACGGGGCCCAAGGCTTGTCTCAGTCACCAACTTGCATCCAAAGTCAAGATGATAAGCCTTCTTCACTTGAGAAGTGATCCTTTTCTTCTGGTTGACAAATGTCACTTCCCCACAAATAGAGCAGAAATTGTCCACGGTATTAACGCACTTTCGAGGTATTACTGTTCGTATTGTGCCTAAATGGATAAAATAATAACAGTTCTATGGAACAGTAGCTTCAACTGCCACACACAAAGTCTGAAATATTTTCAATGCTCAACCTTTCTGACAGGGCTTTCTACAGTGCACTGCTGACATCAGTTTACTTCAGCAGCCGCCTGGCAGAAGTATAGCATTGCATCAAAAAATGATGAAATTCACTCTGGATGATGTGTGCATGATGGTATCGTGCAATGCAATGCAATATTGCATTATTCTAGGCTGATTTAGGATGTTGTTGCAGTCCTACTGGATCAATTTACACGGTGTAACATATAAAATGAATTATATGAAATATATTCAAAAGAAGAGCTAATAAAAAATTTTCTGGGTTATATTCATATTCAGCACACCAAGATACTACAGATTAGGGCCTTTTTAAGTCAGTAATGATCTCACTGTTGACCAGTGTACTTTGTGCAAATATGGCAATGTCCAAGCATTCATAATCCAACATTGTTTGAACGCCTAGAAATCTGACATGAGTTTGGTTTATTTTTGAGCAAATATATTAGAGTTAATATATAAATGTTTATTTTTTAATGAAAACATTTATATTTAATATGAACAAGGTTACATAGTGTTTCAGTATGAAAAGAATCAAACTGATGTTCACTGGCTAGGCTGTTGTTTCTCATTAGCAGTAGCCTCACAAATGCTCTTTAATTATCACTTGAGAAAAAATTTACAGCTAGAAGTTCATAGAAAGTGAAGAAAGTACCTCCATTTATTGAGTATTTAGCATGTGCCTGGAATTGGGCTCAGTGCTTTGCATCTCTTATCACCCCTGGAGTCCTACAGGATTGTTCTATAGACAAGGAGACTGAGACTGAGAAGTTGAGTGACTTGTCTGAGATCAGGGAGTTAACAAATGGAGACTATTTCTGAGGTTAATAATTTGAGCTACAAGTTTGAAGACTGGTTGTAGTCTCAGCCTCCTCTTCTCGAAAGCCTGCCATATACCAGGGACAGCCAGCAGGCGCATGAGGAATTTATCAGCACCTGAACTCACGTGTGCCGAGTGACACAGCCTCAGATGCTAGGTGTCCATCAAAGTGCAAGCCGGCAGGAGGCATGGCAGCTCTGAGGTCTCTGAACTTTTCAAAAAGACGTTTCCTTCCAGACAGTGTCATCACAGACTTTCAGAAAAGTTACCTGTGACAACAGATAAGGTTGCTAGGTGCACTCTGTGTGAGTCCAGTGTGAAATATGCCATTTAAAATCAACAAAGTCACTCCCTCAAAATGTACCCACATACTACATATGGGTACGAAGTGGCCAGGTGTCCCAGCAACTCACCCTCTCTGGCTTAACTGATTGAGACAATGGCGTTCAGCGGTAGGTGAATCTATCTATGCCTGTGGAATGAGGACCATGTAGCTGTTACTGTGCAGAAGTACCCAGCAGACACAAGCCACGGCCACTGAGCCCAGAGTAGAGCCAGCAGGCCATGGCCATGACCCCATGAAGCCAAACAAGGAAAATACTCAGCCAACCATCAATCGCCTGAAGGGAAGGCAGGTAGGAAAAAAGTCAAATATTTGAAAAATTAATTATTGAATGGAATTTATTAAATAATTCCCCTTAGTAATTCCAAACAAGGTGCTGAGTGAGAGAATCAACAGAAACAGTGTCTCAATTCTCATTACTATCTCTTAGATCCTCCAAAGAATATTTATAGTAATCTTCCTAAATAATAAGTTTTATTAATTTCTCTTCTTTGTTGTTCACATCATGTGTCTGCAAAAATCTCTCCCTCACTCCAGTGTTGTTCAACTTACAACCTCATTCCTGCTTTTCTTTTAGCATAGAAATTTCTAAAAATAAGTTAACACTCACTGTCCTTACTTTCTCACATGTTCTGTACCCTTTGCAAGCTGTCGGCTTTTAGTGTCTTCTTAAATACCTCTATTTTAAAGATACCTAATTTTCCAAATGAAATCACAATTACAAAAGTAATTGTCCATTCCTACTCTATTGAGTGTCTCCAACTGTTGACCAATTATTCCCTGTCATGCTTCAGTTTCGATGGCCTTATTATAATCCCATTCCTTCTCTTCATATTTGGTCAAACTCTTCTTACTCTTACTGTGGACTCACTTGTTTGCTTGTTTGTTTATTAAAAGTAAATGTTCCTAAGTTTTGGTCCTCAGTACTCTCCTTCAGTCCCGTGGCTTGCTCTCAAATACTGACTTTATTCATTCCCAAGGCTTTCCTCCAAATCTATTCCTAACTTAATTTCTTAGTTCCTTGCGCAAGTTTTCAATAACCTTTGCAATATTTCAGCCATGGTGTTAAACACACTATGTTTCTTAGTAACCCAGAGAAAATGACAACGTCTCCCCTTCTTTGAGAGGAGGGTCTCATTTTCAGGTTTCACATGGATATTATCAGTCAAGGTTCTTGGTTGGAGAAGGCAACAACCTTGGGAAGCTTGAACAGAAAGTGAATTTATTATCGTTTATCCATGAACTTTGAATTGCTAATAAATATCTGGGAAGATTGGCTCAAGGACAGGGAAAGGACATCTCCGAGAGTGAAAGACAGTTCCCTCTAAAGAAAAGTTTGTCTTTGCTGACAGGCTACCTCTGCAGACACCTCACCACCGCCATGGCTACTACAGCCTTCACCACTGTGACCACGTCCCGGTGTGATGACTGACTAACTGATCACATGCTGGTGGCTTGAATGGGAGGCAAAGTCTTCAGTTGGAATATCCCACAGGTGGGCCCTGGATCATGTCACCTGCATCTTGGGAGCAGGCAGGTGAGGGGTCAAGTTGACCCACTACACAGAGGGTAGTCCCACCCCGCAGGCATGGACATTGAATGCTAGACAGCAAATCCCTCTCCCTGTAAGAAATATTTACCACAGAATCATCAAAGCTACTACAAACTCAAGACATTTATTTATTTATTTCCTTTTTTTGAGGCGACACTGGGTTACAACACTGAGCAGAACACCATCTGTTACCCAGTTAACTCGTGTCTAAAACGTCTGCCATGTGTACTCAGATACAGAGTCTTTCTTCGCAAGACATCTTTTATTTTCCATTCCAGGCACAGAGGGAATTTGTCAGGAAATGATTAGTGAATGGCTGATTTAGGGGCTAAAGGCAACAAAAAGCAAATCTCAAGTTCAGGACGAAAATTATGAGTTCAACGACAAAGTCATCCGGATCTCTTGCTCTAATGTGACTGTCATGACTGTTTCTTCCTGGTAATGTTCAATGAGCTTCAATTACCAAGTATTGTGTTTTCAACCTGCCTGCTAATGACAGAGAGCAGAACCTGGTGAGTAAGAGCCCACCCTCTATTTGAAAGAACACTTGGAGGCAACTCTTTCTCTGGCCTCTTATTCTTTCACGGTGAAGCAGATCACAACAATCGTAACACCTATAATCATCATTATCTTTAGAAAGTATGCTTAGTTTAAATATTTAAACATGTTCATATGTTGGTGAGAGAAACACCCAATAAATTAAGTGTGATTTGTATCTGTGTAAGCCTGCAGATGAAGAGGAGGCGAAAGTGTATCATTGCTCAAATAGACATATTTTCCTTTGCTTTGGATCGTGAAGATCAGCGCGTCCCTTGAATTCACAAAACAATAAAGGAGATAATATGATGTTATTTGAACGTCTATAAATATCCACAGAGAATAATATACGCCTTCGCTATCTCTAAGCCCACGTGTTTTGTGAATTTTCAGTGTCTAGTAGTTGTCATAGATGCACTCTATGGTGTTTTAACTTGGGAATCGATTATATACACAGTGGATTCTAAAATGAAATACCTATTTAAAAAAGCAAGCTACCCATCATATTTAAAACAGAATCTGCCCCATCTCTTTGTCATTCCTAATCTTCTGACACTAATCTGCTTTGTTTTTCTATAGGAACTTAGTATCTTCTAACAAATATAATGATTTAATTTGTGTGTAATCCTTTATTTTCTATTTCTTTCTGCTAAGAGTAAGCTCTGTGAGGACAAGGAACTTCATCAGGTTTGATTTACTTATGTGCTAAGTGCCTCCATCAGCGTCCGGCCCATCTAGGCATGTAATTAGCATCTATTGAAGGAATGAACAAACACCCCCAGATGATTTTGCGGTCAACTGGCATTCTTGAGACGTTTACCTCTGCTGCATCTCAGCCTCTGCTGTGTGCTCAACTCCTCATCTGCATCTCCTTCTCCCATAAAAGGCTGCTTTTTCAAAGGGCTTAAAATTCATTCACAGCAAGCCTTCTTCAACTCCTCACAATTTAATGCACCTCTATTTCCTGGAGTAATTGCATTTTAACAAGAACCACAGTACCAAGCTAAAGGAATATGATTTTTTGAGACTTAGTTTTTTATAAGAAATTGCAGGTTGACAACAAAATTGCACAAAGGAGCAGAGTGCCCATATACTCCTTGCTCCCTACCCTCCAACATCCCCCCCAGTCTCCCTCACTATCAGCATCCTGCTCCTGGGGTGCATTTGCGACAAGTGATGTACCTACACTGACACATTATCGCGTCAAGTCTACTTCACATTAGGCTCCACTCTGGGTCTTGCACAGTCTGTAGGTTTTAACAAATGTGTAGTGACATGTACCCACCATTGCAGTCTCAAACAGGACAGATTAACAGCCTGAACAGAGCTCTGGCTCTTCTTCCCTAACCCTATCTCCTCCTGGCAACCTCTAATTTTCTCACAGTCTCCATAGTTTTGCTTTTCCCCAAATGTCATATAGTTGGAATCCCCCAGCCTGTAGCCTTTTCAAATTGGCTTGTTTCACTTAGTAATATGTATTTAAGTGTCCTCCAGGTATTTTCCTGGCTTAATAGCTCATTTCCTTTTGGTGTTAGATAATAGTCCATTATATGAATGTACCATTGATGTACTGAAGGACATCTTAGTCACTTCCAAGTTTTGGTAATTACGAATAATGTTGCTATAAACATCTGTGTGCAGGTTTTTGTGGACATCAGTTTCCAATTTTTTTAATAAATACCAAGGAGCACAATTACTGGATCACATGATAAGAGTATATTTAGTTTTGAGCATAGATTAGGAACATATTTCATTGATATTAATATTTAAAAGCAACCAACTCTCTCCCAATGTAGCTATACATTTACATTCCCACCAGCAATGAGTGAGAATTCCTGTTTCTCCACATCTTCACCAGCATCCCATGTTGCAGGAACACCATTTTAATTTCAAAATTTTCACCACAGTTTTGTCTTTGCGTGTGGCTTAGATGTTCTAGTTTTAGTTGGAAAAGAAGTAGACTCAATCCCTGGGGAATTATTGAGTTATTATTGAATTATTATTGAGTTATTACATAGGATTCAAAATGTATGCTTGTCTTGTGAAAAGGTCCTCTTTTATAAGATTTTTATGAAAACTATGAGCTATGCAATAAAACAAAATAAGCCTGTCATATCATCATCACAAGATCCTTAGGATTTTCATCAACTTCTCTGGAAGATCTGGATGTATTGTCATATGTGTTGCTTTTCTTTTAACTTCTTTCATTTTATAGTCTATAAATCATCACCATCATGATCATAATATTCATCATCATCCCACAAAATTTGATACTGAAACATTTTAAATTTCCTAATCAAATTCAGTAAAACTATCTAGCTGAAGGTGGTTAACTATTGATAGAAGCTACAACACTTGCAATTAAGTCACTGAACAGTCTCTAGCTATTTTGAATCAGAGATCAATTTTTAAAAGCATCTTTCCAAGATCTCCCTTCTTTTATTCTTGCCAACTTTTACTATTCTGTTGTCTTTTAGCCTCTGATGGGCTTCCCCTGAGGCCATCTGATTACTTGCAGTCATTTGGCTGTAATATTGAAGCGAAGAACACACAATCCAGGGATTAGGGAGGAGATTGCTGGACCCAGAGTTGGGGGGAAAGTAGGGTCTGAGGGAACACAATGTGTCTACACTATCATTTTCTAGGCTCATCCCATTAGCAGATTCAAAAAATATCTTCAGTTATTTGAGACATATTGCCATTACTCTTGATTTCTATTTGACTGGGTATTAAAATTTAAATTAAATGTTTTTTCTCCTGATTTTGAAGGCATTTGTTTTCTTTCAGATTTCATACATTTCATTTCATTTGACTTTTCAAAAAATCTTTAGACACTTTTATATTTTTTCTTTTATCTTTAGTGCTCTGAATTTTCTGATTGATGAGTTTGAGTCAATCTTTTTTCAAAACAATTGAAAATTGTTTTTTGAGCTGAGTGGGGGTGGTGGCTGCTGGTTAAGCATTTAGAGAATCCTTTCAGACCAAAGACCTGAATCCTTCAGTTTGAGAAATTTTCTCTTATAATTTTTTCTTGCATAATTTTAATGAAATTTTCCATAAAGTGGCAGGGCAAGGATTACGCTTTTTAACTGAGGAACCCCTAAATGGCTTTGTCCGGGGTCATTCAGTTTCTCAAAAAATGATTCCTAATCTCTTGTTCCGTAGGCTGAGATGTTCAGGTGGACTGTTGACATTCTGAGATGAGGAATGGAATAGGGTTTGGTGTTGTCATTCAGATTTCGGACTAGCATTCAAACCCTCACTGCCCTCCCCCCACACACTTTTTTTTTTTTTTAATCCTCTGGGCATAGCTGCAGTCTTGGTCTTGAACTTGATTTATTCATGTTTTCTAGAGGAAAAATCCTCAGTCTCCTGCACCAGACTGTGAGTGGAAAAGCCCAGGCTGGAGAAGAGATTCTAAGGCTCTGTCCACTGGCTTCAATTAGCCCTGTTGCCCATTCTGTACTTCACTCTCCACCTTTAGGGTTGCAGGCTCTCCAGTCTTGGGCTCAGCCTGCAAATTGGTGCATCTTTTGCCAACACATAGCTAGGAGCGCTCTCCTGCTAGGTCAGGGGTCACTCTGTCATTGACTTTCTGTGTTCTAAAAATTTGCCAGAATCTTTTGTGCATTCTAGTTTTATCTTTGCACTTATGTAATATGTATAAACTTTTAAAATATACTTTTTATTGAACTACTACGATTTTACACCCTTGTTCATGTTTTTTTTTTTTTACACCATAGGACATATGACTTTTTAAAAAGTTCTTTTCCCAGCCTGTTAGGGGGTTTAAAGCTCAAATTTAGAGACAAACTGCCTCACTTAACTGGAGTACTTTTAAAAACGTTCTCTTGAAGTCCTAGGACTTCTGCTTCAGTCCTGTTAGCTGATAGAGTTGGAGAGATGAGGAGAGGGCAAGACGGCGCATCCCTAACAGTACTCAGTCAACAGAGTTCTATTTCATCAATTTTATAAATTGACTTTCATGTAAGTTGTCTTTGAAAGAGAGGTCCTAGAGGTAAAAATTTTCTGAAAACTACTCATCTAAATCACCTTTAACACAAATTTTCAGTGTTTATGTTTGATGACTGTGCGATTCACTCATTCATGCAATAAAGATTTACAGTGTTTCCACTCAATGCCAGGTACCAAGGCAGGCACCGATTTCTCCTACTTGTCACAAACATTCGATAATGCTGCTTTGTACTAACGAATGTTTTATATAAACTTCATATCTCACTTATTTTGAAGCACTACATAGGTTAAAACAAATTCAAGTGACTCAGAATTATCAGTATCCCACTTGAAGAGCAAAATATCAGAATATTTACTAAGCCTTCTCTTGAAACAATGAACTAGAACCATAACTATTAGCAGTAGAATGTCACGAGAAGATCATGGTTTTCTCTTTAAATCTTTGCCACGAATTTATATTCAAGTAACAGCAAAATTTTTCTTTTAGTTCAAATGATCAGCAACTTGATCATTTGGAAACTAATTTTGTGTTAAGCTAGGTATTGTCTCAATATCAGGTGAAAATCAGATACTTTTTGACGTGGAACTGGAAAATCATTCACTTGGTAAGTGAAAAGCATCTTTCCATCACTTACCAGCAGACTCTTTTTTCAGTTTCCCCCAATTCAGTAGCTGGCACCACCCACTGTCTCAGGTGGTTGTTAGCCTGGGCTGCCTTAAAAAAGTGCTACAAACTAAGTGACTTACACGAACAATTATCGTCTTACCGTGCTTTAGACAAGATGTCCAAAATCAAGATGTCAATGCGGGTTAGTTCTTACTGAGCATTATGGAAGAGAATCTATCCCAGGCCTCTTCCCTAGCTTCTGATATCTTGCCTGCAATCTTTAGTGTTCTTTGGTTTTGTAGAGGACACCCAGTCTCTGCCTTCATCTTCACACGGGGTTCTCCTTGTGTTTACATAAATTTCCCATTTTTGTTTTACAAAGACACCAGTTATGCTGGATTAGAACTCACCCTAATGAAAGCATTTTAGCATGATTACCTTGACAAATACCTTATCTGTAAGTAAGGCTACATTTCCGAGGCACTAGGGGTTAGTACTTTAACATATGAATTTGTTCAACCCATGACATTCAGGAATCTAGACATCATCCTAGACATCATCACTTTCTCTCCTGTCATATCCAACCCATCAAAATGTTCTGCTAGTGTTATCTTAAATACCTATTGAGTCTACTATTTCTTTCTATCCTTACCCCAACATTATCATTCATTCTCTTGGGCTATGGTAGTAACTATTTCACTGGCCCCCTGCTTTTACTCTTCTTATCCATCTTCCATATATTAACCAGAGATCTTCCAAAAAGGCATATTTGATTATATCTCTCCTCTTCTTACAACATTCAATGGTTTCCCATTGCCTTAAGATAAAAACTCCTTCATGTGGTTTACTCAATTTGGCTCTAGTCTTGTCTCTTCTATTTTATTCTCCTAGTGCTCTGAGCTGGGGCCAAGTGGGAACTTTTTTCAGTTCCTTGATTGCACCATATTCTTGCCTCTAGGCTTTGAACATGCTGTTCCCCGTCTGGAGCACTCCTCCATCTCAACTCCCCAGATACTTACTCATCACTGAGGCCTCAACTTTAATGTTGATTAGCTTCAGGGAGGCTAGGCCTCTATAGTAGGCTGAATGGTGATCCTCAAAAAGATATGTCCACATCTCAATCCCTGCAAGCAGTGGAGAAAATTAGTGAGTTTGAAAGCATAACAGTGGAGAACACATAAATAAAATAACAAAGAGAAGAAAGAATTAAAAAAAAAATAAAGACAAATTATTGCCTTTGAGAAAACTTAAATAGAAATAATATTCATGAGTTTCCCAGAAAGAGAAGAGAAAAGAAGGGCATAAAAATTTATTTAAAGAAATAATTTCTGAGAACCATTTCAACCAAGGAGATGAACCAGATGTCCTGATCCAAGAGAACCAAAGAACTCCAAACAAAATAATACCAGACAGACACACTCAAGACACATAATTAAATTATTGAAACTCTATGTAAGAAACAAATATTAGAAACATTGAAAGAAGAGTAACCTATAAGGAAAAACCTAATAAACTCTCTACGGATTTTTCAGAAAAAACTTTATAGACCAGAAGGGAATAACAAGAGATATTTAAAGTATGCAAGTGAAAATATTTCCAACCTAGAATACCTTGTCTTGAAAAATTACCCAAGACAGAAGGAAGGGTAAGGAGCATCACTTAAAAGCAAAATTTAAGACAATAGATGAGAATCTATACTCTAAATCATATACAATGTTATGAATCAATATTACCTTAATAAAACAAAGACTAAATTAAACTGGAAAAAAAAAAAGATAATATCATCTGAATAAAGATAACACCAAACCGGACTTGAAAAAGGTACCAAAGGGGTTGCTATAAAGCAACAAAAAACAAACATAGAAGGAACAGATCATACATTATACAACATGGAGGCAGAATAGAGTAACAATGTGCCCCATCAGCATGGGTTTGAGGTCACATCATCCAATTGTCCACAAACATCATATACTAACCTCATCAGAAACTTCAAACAAAAATCAGTAAAACTAACACAGAAGGCAATGGAAATGGAAAGTGAATACACATAAAAGGAAGTTGTCAAAAAATAAAATGACAAAGAAATTAAGAAAAAATTATTTTATAACATAAGCTCTTATGTCACAATAATCACCTCAAATGTAAGTGGTTTAATTCACCAATTAAAAGACTCAAAGTTAATGGAAGGAAGGAAACAATAAAAAATAATAAGTAAATAACAATAAAAATAAGAGTGGAAATAAATACAATAGAGATCAAAAAGACTATAAAAGACCAATAAAACCAGAAGTTGGTTCTTCCAGAAGATAAACAAAATAGATAAGTCAGGTTAACAAAGAAGAGAGAAAACAATAATAAGCAGAATTAGAAATGAATGAGGAATCTTTACCACAGATACACCAAAGATCAAAGGGATTATTATGAACAACTATAGTCGATAAACTTGATAACCTTGAAGACATGGACACATTTCTAGGTCAACATAGTTTCCAAAGGCTAAACCAGTAACAAACAGAGGAATTGACCAAACTGATCACAAGTATGGAAACTGAAATGGCAAAAAAAGTCTTTACAAAACAAAAACTTGGGACCAGATGGCTTTACAAATGAATATTAAACTTTTAAAGAATTAGTGCCCATCTTGCTTAAACTGTTTTGAAAAACCAAGAAGAGGGAGTGCTCCTTAACCCATTTTATGATGTCAACATTATCCTAATTCTGAAAGCAGATAACAATAGCAAAAGAAAACTATAGACTAAGATACCTGATGAATATTGATGCAAAACCTTCCAACAAAATATTAACAAATTGAACTCAACAAAACATTACAAGCATTATGCATCATGATCAAGTGGAAAATTTCCCAAGGATGCAAGGATGACTTAGTATATGTAAATCCATTAATATAATAAAGTATATCAACGAAAGATAAAAATCAAATGATAATATCAATAGATGTGGAGAAAGCATTTGATATAATTCAACACCCATTTATGATAAAAATTCTAAACAGGATGGGAAAGAAGGAACCTACCTCAATATAATACAGGTCACATATCAGAAACTTTACAGCCAGTATAAAAATCATTGGTGAAAAACTGAAAGTTTTACTTGTAAGATCAGGAATAAGACGAGTGCCCATTGTAATCACTTCTGTTTAACGTAGTTTTAGATGTTTCAGGTAGAACAATCAGACAACAGGAGGAAACAAAAGGAATATAGGCTGGAAAGGAATATATTTACAGAGGATATTATACTATTTATAGAAAACCCTAAACTCCACCAAAAAGTTACTAGAAACAATAAATTCAGCACAGTCGTGGGTTACACAATCAGCATACAAAAATCTGTTGCATATTTATGCAAATAAAAAAAGAGAAAAAATATATTAAGAAAAAAAGTATCCACAATCATTTCAAAAAGAATTAAATACCTAGGAATTAACCTAATTCTTAGAGGTGAAGGACTCCGGCAATGAAAACTACAAGATATTATTAAAAGGTATAGATTATGAACATATAGAGATGGGAAGACATTCCATGCTGCCAAAAAGTGATATGTAAATTTAACACAATTCCCATTAAAATACCAACAGTATTCTTCAAAGAAATTGAAAAAAATATTAAAATTTAGGTGGAACGATGAAAGACCTCAAATAACAAAAGCAATCCTGAGAATAAGAGAAAGAAACAGAAGCAACATATTACTTGACTTTACACTATACTGTAAAATGACAGTGTTTAAAACAATATGGAATTGGAATAAAAATAGATACATGGATCAGTGGAACAGTATCAAAAATCCAGAAACAAATCTATGTATATATCAATATTTTATTCATGATAAAGGAGATATGACCATACAATGAGGATAAGAGAGTCTTTAACAAATGACACCGGGGAAACTGGAAGGCCACATGCAGAAGAATGAAACTGGGTCACTCTCTAACTGTGCACAAAAAAGAATTCCAAATGGATTAAAGACTTAGATATAGGTTCTGCAATGATTAGTATATATATGAAAACATTGGTGATATGTTTTGTGATATCAGTGATAAAGATGTACTTGGAGACTAGATCCCTAAGGCAAGGGAAACAAAAAATAAATAATCGAGGTCATTTCAAATTAAAATGCTTTTGCCCCATGAAATAAAATATAAACAGATTGAAAATATATCCTATTGAATGGGAAAAAATATTCACACATTACTCAACCAACAAGGGGTTAATAGGCAAGATATTAAAAAGCTAATTCAATTGAACAATAAAAAACAAACAACCTAATTAGTAAATGGGCAACAAAATCTAAACAGACAGTTCGTCTAATAGAACACCCATGCCAGTAGATACATGAAAAAAATGTTCATCGTTGCTTTTAATAAAGGAGATGGAGGTCAGAACCACATTCACAGACAAGCATAAGGCAGTTGTAAGAGTGTAGATATTGGATCTAAGAAGCTTTATGTCTGCATGAAAAATAAGGCAAAGGACATTTGGATCATACATACATTCATAAATATGTACAGTAAACATTGAGTTGTCTGCTCCATGGCAAGCTTCAGATCAGTAATGATTTCCTGTAGAAGAATTATTTTACATCAAGATTTGCAAGTGTTTCATAATTTCCAAGACTGCTAACACTAATGTGCATTTTGAGATGAGGACATGTGAACAACAAAAGTTTAAATAACTTGCCTAAGGTCACAAAACAAACTACTAGCTATGGAGCAATAAGATTTTAAAGGTAAAATGCATTGCCACTGGCCGGTTAGTAACTATGGTTTAAATGCATCGAGTATGTTTTTTAAAAATTTCTTCTAAGAGATATAAAACCAGTTTATAAGCCAGTATAAAGCTCACGATGCCTGCCCTTTTCCAAGACCATTCCCTAGGAAATGAAGACAAAACATTTAATACTAATTACTCACTTAATTATTTTTTAAAATAACTTAGTCTCAAATGATGTTCTTAGCATAGAAAAAGCACTTGCCTGTTTTAAATATGCTCTTCCAGATCAGTGCAAAGCAGTGACTCTTAGCACCCTGGCTAATAAACATTAGTCTTTCGTGACCATCCTTTCATCTCTTAGACTAAATATGCTCATTAGTTCAGATTCAAAAGCATCACATACCAAAGAATGGAGCTGTTGGAATCCAAACTATTGTGAACATGAAGAGAATCAGAAATCAAGGAAAGATAACTTTAAGAGGAATCAAACACTGTGAACTCTGAAAGTCTAACAGGTGCCCCCAGAGCTCAGCCTGGAATGTATGAAAAGGTGAGACAGGAATGGGCTACATAGTCAGCCGCTGCAAATTGCTGAAGCTCTCCAAGAATTCCATGTTGGTCATTGGATAAAGAATTGAATCCTCTTGGCCTAGATGAACATTATCTTGCTTTTTTCAGATGTCAACGATAACAGACTGTAGTCCCGTTCAATCCACAGTGAAGAAGCTGGTGGCTCTTGGTTGCCGTCTGTGCAGCAATAGCATTGCCCTTGATTTATACTCCTCTGACAGGGACACAACCCGACATCCTGTTTATTGTCATAAACAGCTATAAATTGTAAATTAGGTGACAGTCATACTATTCTATTTAAAAGACAGCCTCTTTTTTTTTTAAAGCAACTTTTTTCTGCCTATTGTCCTGGTTTTACAATTTTTGGAAACAGCTATTTGAGGCATGAGGATTTTCCTCAGCAATGCATCAGGCCTAGATGTAAGCCCATGTCTGCTGCCTGAAACTTTGAAGCTTCGCTTCAAATGCCATGTTATCTCCTCGACCAGAAAATTCCCCAAGCACAGTTTGGCTAGCCATTAGAAATTCCTTCAAGTCAGCGTAAGTCTGAAAATTACCTTAGCAAAAACTCAAAGGTGCCTGCTCTTCATTTTGGAAATACAGAATTCAAATTCAATAGTGAAGAGGCGATGCATTACTTCCAAGGAGTCCATAAACCCTTGAAATTTTAAGTGTAATTTCCTCTCTGCACTTTTCTGAGACAAAAGCCATTACTTTTAATAACCATCTTATAAAAATAATTTAAATGACTACTTAAAAAATTCCTAACTCTGCATTTTGGATTCCTTTTAGCCAAGTCTGACACACTGTAGATTATTTGACATGAGGACTGAAATGTGAGTGCTAGCTCAGACTGTATGCCTGCTTGTATCTGACCTTTTTTAGATAAATGTAACCAATGCAAAGATGTTCCATGTTGATCGAAAGAAGAGGTATAAATAATACAAATAAAGATTATTAAAATGCTGACATTGTCTCTGGAATGCCATCAGAAATTCATTTTCAATAAGACATAAATAAACTGTTACTGTTCTTTATGGTGTACAGCATAATCCTAACTTGTCTTTTAATTTACCTTCAAAAGTTTGTCAAGTAGCTGGAAGGATCAGTCTTGAGCCTTTTTGAAAAATTCACATAACAAATAATCTCATGATTGATTCAAATGATGCATTTCTTCCCCTTGGTCAATGAAGTTCCAGTCACGTTTGCTGTCGTGGGAGTGAATGGATTCTGCTGTGGAAAATAATCCCAGCACGGATCAGAAGGGGCTGGAACAAGAGCACTTGGTGAGGGAACCCTCCTGCCCAAAAGATGGTAGCTATCAGACCTTGATCACCTCTTGTCAACAAGAGGCACCCTATTTAACGTCTGCTCTTTCCCATGAGCCAGGCTTCTGCTGGAGTTCAAGAAGGAAGTGGATGGAAAATGTACTCACAGTTTAAGACAAGATAGCTCAGATCTTCTAAAGTAGTAACATATTATTATACTTTTCCTTGAATAACTTAGGTCTCTTTAACTAATAATTTACTCCTATATTTTCCTTTCAGTTTGGTTCCCAGCAACTCTGTCCCCATATTCCTCATTCTTCTCATCTCAGGAAGTGTGTGATCTGAGCAAGGATTGTGAGGTGGGGCTCAAACCCGGGAAAGAGGAAAGAGGCCAGTGCTGTCAGAAGGGTGCCGATGAAGCCACAACATTCTGGCAGATAGTTGAGGAAGACAGTCAGCCTTGGAAAGAAAATGCCTCCATACTTTCATAAATTTGTTTTGGCCTTTTTAATGTGTGTTTTCTGTATAGACTTTTGCAAAACTAACCTTGACTATATTGAAACTGTGTCAAAAGAGATTTTCCCACACTCTATCAAAAATAGTTCTAGACTTTACTATCTGCTGGGGGCGGGGCGCGGGATAGAGTGGGAGGACCAGCAGAACTGCAGAGGTCATGGGACCCACAGGACAAACAAGAGAGATGAGGACTCAGACAATTGCGGTGGGCACCCTTCCTCATTCCTTAAGTCTTCTTTGAATTCAGGGATTCTCTAATGCTGTGTACCCTCTCCCCTTCCCCACTTTATTAAATATGGAGTATCCTATATTTTTGGAAGCTATATTTAAGCATAAGTCCTTTTGTGATTTCTAAAAATGGTTTTATCCAGAATAAGAATAAGGGTGTTATTTATGCTTGTATGGGTTGTACAATGTACAGCCCTGAAGGAAGCCATTTCCATCATAAGTGTTGTTCATGTCTATATTCATTTTGACAAATTTCTGGCAAATGGCAGCAAAAAGCTTTGCTCTGCATAAGTAAGTACAACACAGCAATTGTTTAATAGATAGAAGTAAAGTTTCTTCATGAAGGGATGATATTTTCCCTATATTCATACAAAGGGCCGTATGTATAAGAAGAAGTTTTAAACAAGGAATTTCAATGGAGACATCTAATTTCAAAGCTCTCTCTGAGTCTTCTAACTTCAGTAGTTCCTGACTAACTTTCAAGAATATACTGAACAAAGTCTTATGATGTCAAGAAATTTGGGAAATTCAACAGGTGGTCTTTGAGTAGTCTGATCAAGATTTATAAACAGCCTATTCTGAAGAAAATGACTGAAATTTTCTTGTCAACATGATGAAATAAGGCCTTACTAATTAGTAATGGTTGCAGACAAAGTTGTATTTAAAATGAAATCACTAGCAGGTTTTGCTTTAAAGTCATTTGACTAACAAATCCTGATACAACTTCACCCAACTTCCGACTCAAATAACTTTAAAGAAACAAAAGAGAACAAACTTTTATAGCAAAGTAAAATTAACAGCTAATGTACTAACAGAAATTTTTAAAGAAATTCCACCAGTTGTGAGATATATGGATGAAAGCAGGACTCAAAAAACTGTTGACCTCAGTACACTTTCCTGCTGAAATATAGCTAGGCTGTTTTAGATGAGGTGGGGAGATCTCTGGTACCTGTCTCAGTGCTGTTCTCTGCCTCAGAGATCTAAGGTCTATACCAAGTCAGAAGCTGTGTGACCACCGTGCAATTGTTGGAGACCTTATTTATGCTTCACAGGGGCTGCAAGGAGGCGCAGAGACAATTGCATGAGCAGGATCTGGGCTGCTACTGCAAGCTCTGGGACTCGACCTAGTACCCAGCACAGTCGTTATGGAAAGGAAATCAAGCATCTGTCTGAAAACTGGCTCTCATTCTGCTTATCCTGCTAGATATGGAGGGGGAAGTGTGTGTGTGTGTGTGTGTGTGTGTGTGTGTGTGTGTGTGTGTGTGTGAGAGAGAGAGAGAGAGAGAGAGAGAGAGAGATCTGAAACAAATAACTCTTAAGAAACATGGAAATATGACAAAAAACAATTAAAGAATTCATTCCTGAAAAAATACATATAATAGAGCAATATGAAAATGACTTCTTATAAAGTTATTATAATCCTTTGATTATAATAACTGAGAAATTATAGTTTAATGGGGGCTCTGTAATCAAATCCTTCAAAATCTAACTCTAGGTATTATTAGCTGTATGACCTTGGGCAGGTCACTTAACCTTGCTAAGCCCATCTTCTCCCCCATCTAATTTTCTGCCTCTCTGGATTAAAAACCTTCATTGGTTTTCCTTCTCCATTGCACCTCTTGCTCTGGTGTTCTAGTGTCTTCCCGGTCTGTCCCTTTCCCCTACATCTCATCCCTCAGTTCTCTCCCCTTTCTTCTCCATGGCAGCCACTGGACAGTGAGTGGCTGCAACCTGAACCAAGCCTCCCTCAGCCTGGTTTTGGGGTTGTGCCCACCTGGCCCTCCCACAGCCTGCCCAGCTGAGAGCTGGCACCCTTTGGTGAATGATCTCCAGGTTTTTTTTATCGTATAAGAGAAGTAAACCTTTCTGTCTTAAAGACTTGCTGTATAGCATCAGCATCATCTGGGAGTTTTAGAGAAATTTAGAACATTAGACCACCACCCAGGTCTGCTGTGTCAGCATTCTCATTTAACAAGCACTGTAGGTGATTTCAATACATATTTAAAAGAGATAAACTCATGTGATTTGCAGCAACATGGATGGAGCTAGAGGGATTAACCTCAGTGAAATAAGCCAGAAGGAGAAAGAAAAATATCAGATGGTTTCACTTACAGGAGGAATATAGGGGAACCAAATAAGGCATCAAGGAAAAAAACAATAACAATAAAAACACAATGAAAAGAAAAACAAATAAACAAACCACTATAATTCAGAGACATTCTGCAGGAGAGGGAGAGGGGGAGGCATCAAAACAAGGGTGGGAAGAGCACAAGGGACTATGGTGATGGTGCAGGGAGGAATTGGTGGTGGGAATTCTGTGGGGACTACACATGAGAAAAGAAAACAAACATTGTAAAACAAATAAATAATGATGTAAAATACATAGAAATAAATTTTTAAAAATTTTTAAAAACTTTAAGAAACTTGATTTAAATCACTATTTGTTGTGTATTCTGACATTTGCACCCAAATATTTGCCCAACTGACAAACTTGCTAACAAATGTTGACAAGGAAAAGATATGGAGACATAAAGTGTGATAAGTTTTTTGTTCTACATAGATTGGGGAGGAACTGTTAGCAGGTACCAGGCCATTTTCTTTGACAAGACATGTATTGACAAAATTTAAGCATGGATGATTTGAATTACTTTTAAAAATCTTGAAATAACAATACATAAACTTGCATAAAAAAGATACTTTGCCTTCTTTTTGAGAATCCATGAAACAAATCTCTTGACTATGCACTAAACTGTGTTATGCAAAGTCATAGGGTCTTAGTAGACCCTGGAATTGCCTTGGTTAAAACAAAGGAGCTATAATTATGAGGTGGTTTCTAGGGCTTTCAATTAAAATAAAAACACTCTGCTTTTTATCTTTTTACATATTGTGGTTGGCATTAAGTTTTAATTTTTTTAAAGCATTGCATTGATTAAAAATGAACAATCACAGGTTGAAAATTACTTCTCTATAGTCAATAAACTCCTAAGAGTTAAGATAGAGCTATTGACCCAATTTTCAGACTATCATAAAACTATACTAGACATTAATAATATAAGTTCAAAACTAAGCAAAGCAAAAATGTTTTGGCTGCTTGGTCTTAAAATTAATCTTTTAACTATTATTGATTCAAAGAGATAATAAAACTACCACATTAGCTTGTTGAAGATGTAAACCTTATATATCAGAATCTAGAGGATATCATCAAAACAGTGCCCAGGGCACAATCATAACTCCAGCTATTTTTATTATTAGATGACAACTTTTAAATGCAAACATTCTACTCATTTTGAAAATTTAATTCAAAGAAAATGGAAATTTTAGAGAGAAAAGTAGAAAACAAGGGAAAGAAATGAAAAATTACAATTGATAAATATACGAGTTGAGTATATGCGTGGTTAAAAAACAAACAAAAAGAGCAAATGAGTTAGGTAAATTTCTGGCAATTATAATTTTAAAAAGCAGAAAAAACTACATATGAACAAAACGTGTATAATAACAAGGGGTACTGGGTAATGAGGAAGTGGCTTTAATCACAGACCCAGAGAAGATCATAGTTTTATAAGAAAATTTAGACATAAAAGGCAGACAATATAAATTAATTCAATATATCAGGAAAGAATTTGATATACAATCAAAATTCTTGAAAATGCATCAGCTCTTTGACCCAGATTTTTTTCTAGTTATAGTATTTGATTAAATTATGATAAATGCATACAAAAACATATTTAAAAGAATATTTATTTTTGCATTACCGATAAGAGCAAAGTACTAGAAGTTTCATAAATGATCAACAATAAATGGCTTAAATTATGTATGTTTGTTCAGCACAATATCATGTAGCCACTAAAATATTGTAGAATATTTGATAGTTTTATTATGAAAATCTTTATAATACTTTGGAAAGTGACAATAGCAAGCTTCGAAACATCAGTCCTGATTCCCTGGGTGGATTAACTGACTTAATCTACACCGCTTCAATGATGGAGAAGACATCCACAATGGTTTGAGCTCCCACACAGGATTATTTGGAGAGCTAGCTGGACAAAAAGAGAATGCTTATGGCTGGCATGCAGTTGCTACCCCCTAGATGCTAGAGCCTGCCCCTCTATCTTGCCTTTGTTCAGGAGGTTTTACCCTAGTATTCACTGGCATTTTTGTACCAAGACGCATTAAGTTGAAATGAGAGGTGGTGAGAAAATGACAACGTGATTGTGTGATTGTGTGTTTTAACCTCTTATCTACTGTTCACTTCAAACGAACAGTTTATATTTAGTACTGAATGTCTTACAGATAAGCAGAACAGAGCAGCTGCATGAAAACTACAGGTCATCCTAAATTCTGGCCAATATTTCTTCATTAGCCTGGCCATAAGCCACTCTGTCCAGTTAGCTCTGCGCATGTGTCTTGTCTAGCTCTACAACATGCAGGAAAAAGACTCTGGACATCCTGGTGGATTGTTGGAATCTGTTACAAGACAAACTCTCTTTATGATTGTTTTCATTAAACTTTATGTATATTCTACAACAACTTTTATGCAATTCTCTAGGTATTACATCTGCAACCATTAGAGCTGATTTTAATTTTTATAATGTGTCGTGTTAAGAAATGTAATTGGACTTAATCTGCTTGAACAAATAGTTTCACTGGGATATTCAAAGAATAAGCATGCTCCCAACACCTTCTTTTTCTTTGGCAGAGTCTGGGTATTGGGCTTTTAGCATGTCTGTCGAGTAGAGGGGCCATTGGGGTTCTCTGGCAGCCTTTGCGTTGTATTTTAGGATTAACGACTGTTATATATTCTTGTATCAGCCCTGCAAAAATACCATCTTTGAAAAATGTGATGCAATAGTCTGTCTATATTTCTCTCCCACTACAACTGAGATTTTTAAACTATTTTACAAGAACCTGTAGCAACAAGCCCTTCAAGTGCATGATTCATTATGTGGCCTACTGGATAGGATTTCTTTTTCTTCCTATCTTTCAGTGTTTTTGATAATCCCAAGCACTATTTTGGATCCATTTCAATTTTTCAATTATCCTTCTATTTTATGCCCAGAGGGTATATTTTTCTTCTTAATTTGTCTACTGTTATCTCATTCCAATATTGGGCAAGACATAGTCTTTGCCATCTAAGGGCCTTTGGAGTTATTTGTTTGTTTTTTGTTTTGTTTTGTTGGTAATGCATGTAGAGACATATTTCTTTTCCTGGAATTGGGAAATCATGTGATATCAACCCATTAAATGAGAATGGTCTCAAGGATCTGGTTTATGAATGTATAATAAGGTCAGACAATAGGGCCTACGGGCAAATATGACCTCTTTATAGAATGAGGATTTCTGTGGTGTGAGAAGAAGAGTTCTAAAGATGCTCAAAAAGCTTACTGGTCATCTAAATAATCTTACAAAACAACACTTTAATAATTTAAGTGTAAATAGATTAGACACATATGGATTCAATTCCCCTCAAAATACACATGACTTTTTAAAATCCAGGGGAAAGAGCTTAAGGCAAAACGTGTTTTTGGTTTAGAAAAACCCAAACATTGGAAAATAACAATTGGAACATTTGTCTATCCCCAAATACCACTGGGTCAGCTTATCCTTCACTGTCAATTTACAACTTGTTCCAGGAAAGCAGAACATGTCTCATCTATTCTTGTCTTATGTGATAAAATGCTCTTAAAATAAGAAGACCTCTTTGAAAAAAAATCTTTGAGGAAAAACTTGCTCAGTCTTTCAATTTTTTTCTTTTTAGCATACTAAAGTTTGCTCTGTCCAATGCAGGGCTGTTATCTCTCCTTTCATGGTGAGAACTCATTGTTGCTTCCACTAAGTTTTCACATTTACTTCTTTTGTATTATTGGTATTTGCAGCTTCTTAACATCAATAACAAACAGTTTTAAAATATACATAGTTCTTCAAAGACTCAACACACTCCAAAAAAAAAAAAAGTACTTTGAACTACAATGTAAAATTGTTTGAAGTCATTTAATTCCACTTTACCTCTAAGCTACCCCATTTCCCTGCAGGGCTTCCTAGTTATTCCGAAACGGTAGGTATGATGGGTCAGCCCATCCGTCTGTCAAGATGCTTCTATTAAGAGGGGTCAGTAACTGTTAGGCAGTGAAAACATCAGACATTTAACACTGTCTGCTAAACAGAAAGAGAAATGATTTACACCGGCACTGTGTGTGTGTGTGTGTGTGTGTGTGTGTGTGTGTGTGTGTGTGTGTGTGTGTTTGGTGGTGGTCCTGGGAACCTATCCATAGTACCCTCATAACCAAACAAGAACTCTAAGTGAGAAAAAATGTGAATAATCAGTCAATTTGTTGCTGACAAGCCCTATTTTCAGCCTGCTGTAACCATTTATATTTGGCATTGTGTGGGTTTTTTCGTTTTACAAATGTGAGGAGTTTCCAGTATTGCAGTTTTTAATGTGAAGTAAAAATAAAAAGGTATACCTTTGTTGTGATGGAAATTCAATAGAGTTGAAATGTATGCAATTGTCTCTACTAACATTTTGAAAGAGCCAGCATTACCATAGATAAATAAAATCAGTTGATAGACCAAGCTACATACTAGTCATTAATATTACATCCTCCCTTGTGTATCATTTCATCAGAAGCGCTCACCAGGAGGCTATAGTGATAGCCATAGTTTTATCTACTGAATACCATGTGTTTTACCATCTTCTGCAAAACTCTCAGTTGGATGTCCTTAATCTCCTTCTCTGTATGAGAAAGCTGAGAATCAGGATCTATAAATGACAAGGTCACACACCTATAAGTAACAATAATACTCAATCCCACATCTGGCTGATCAGAAAGCGCCTGTTTCCTTTCATTTCCCAGAAGCCTGATGGTTGAAAGAAATGGTACTGCGACAGGAACTTTGTTGCTGCTTTGCGGTGGGAATGGGATGAGGGATACAGCAGTCCTGGAGCAGGTTTGCAAGGCAAGACTCTGCTACTTAAGCAGAAGTTCTCATGCAATTTATTGATAGCATATAGGCTGGTAAAGGCTGATCATTCGACAATGGTATGAGGAATAAGTTCTGAAGGGTCGGATAGAAATGCTAGACAAAGTTTTACTAGGGACAGGGAAGGGGACATCGTGAACATATGTCAAGAGACCTTTGCGTCAACAAAGTATGATGTTATCACAGGCAGAGTTATCCGAGACCCCCATGGAGATAGTCGCGTAATCAGGTCAACAGCGGCCTAGGCGTCCCCAGGCCTGCCTCGTGATACCGGCTATAGTCCATCGGTAGTCAAGGAATGCTCTGCTGTGATTTGCAGATAGCAAAAAAATAACAGTTGCCCATGAGTGGACAGCTAGGAGTCAGCGCATAGGAACTCACAAAATGACTTAACTCTCAGCTAACAGTTATCGAGATAGTATGATATGCGAAGGAACAATTTAAGTTCATATCTTTCATATCAACCACATTTATTGAGTGCTTAGTATGTGATGACAGATTGTTTTAAACTTGAGTGCCTTTAAGTTTTTAAATGACCTGTAAGCATAAACTATTTAGATTTTAAGTTTTAGAAATATTATCCTTATATATTAGATAAGGAAACTGACTATTGAATGGGTTAACTTTCCCAAGGTTGTCCAGCTAGTAAGTAGCAGAGCCAGAATGCAAAGGCAGGGAGTATGGCGAAGAGCCGCAGATCATCACCTCTGTGATACTCTTTCTTCAACAAGTTTGCTGGAGAAGGAAGAAGCTAAGGGCTAGAGATTTGGTTAAGTTGAAAATTGGGCAACAGTCAATATTGGCAAGGACAAGAGCCTTCTCTGGATGGAGTAGCGGATAGGGGCAGCAGAGGGGGCAGCAGAGGCTGCGCGGACTCACTCTAGATGGATGTATTATTCTCAGGGAATGTAGGACAGCCCTCTGATCAGAATGAGAAGATGAGGTTAGAAGCAGGAGTTTGCAAATCATGGTAAATAAATGGAATAATCTTCATAACTCATTTCAAAGAGAAACCCACCAAGAAAGAAGGAGGCTTCAGTGGTCCCAGCTTCTATTAAGCAGGTGATGGGTGGGGAAGACAGCCAGTCTCACATCAGCTCAAGAGTTGCTTTTCCAGTCTCAGAAGTGAATCTGCACTGAGCCCCTCCATTTCCCCTTATCACAGACATGAGGTATTGAAGCAACTGCAAAAACACACGTGTGTGTGTGCGTGCATGCGCGCGCGCGCGCATGTGTGTATTTATACAAATAATTCCCGGAAGTTTCATTTGCCCACCTGAAATCAGGAGGTATAGTGGATGCAGGAACTTTTCTACAATCTGATCTGTGCTCAGTCAAGGCGACCCTCCCCGGCCAGTCTCAGAATACCTCCACACGCTGCCTAAATATTAGGAAATTCACTGAGTAGTAACTAGATACACAGAAAGGTGGACTTCAGAGCCAGTTTAACGTGGTGACTCCCACACTTTCTCCCCACAGATCCCCAGCCTGTTCCCCTAGGTGTGTGTTGGTTCAATACCACGCAGCTGACTTCATGGTGACAGTAATAGCTTCAGTAGTTTCTGACTTCACATCTGGACACTACCATGTCTAGAAGTAGAGAAAATCTCCTTCTCTTCTAGTGGCTCACTCTTAGGAGAGAGAAAATTTCTTGCCAGAAGCTTCTTCTCGTATCTAATTGACCCAAATTCCCTTGTCCAGAGAATTCCCAGCATCTCAACCAATACCGGTGGAATTGACTAAGACCAACAAGGTCTGCTCTTGGTTCTGGAATCGGGCAGCTTCCCTGAGGACCAGGACCTCTGAGAAGAGAGGTGGATACCAGCCGAGAGCTAGAGAAAAATGTGAAATGCCCTTGAAATCTCCTACGCTGTAAAGGGGTGAAGACGCTGCGGACGGGCAAGTGCAGAGGCACATGCTTCCTAGACAGAGTGAATCTAGACATTTGAATTCTGTTGGTGTTATAAAGGGGTGAAGAACCCTACATTATAGTATTTCTGAAGGGATGTTGGTGGAGCACAACCTCCTTGCTCCAAGGAGCTAGCGCAGAAGCTGGGTCCTTTTCCATGCAATGGCTGAATAAAATTAGAAATATGATACTCTCAGTGCTCCCTTAATGTACTCGAATGGGATTTTTTTTTAGTCCCTGAAGTGTTTGCAGAGCGCATTGTATTCTGACAGCATGCTCTAGGGGCCCTGGGGACATCTCTTGGAGCTGCCCACTGGAGGCAGAGCTAAGAAAAGCTCAGCTGAGGGGTCCTGCAGCTCAGCGCCCTGGCAGCTGATTGGAGGGCAAGCAGCGCGGGAGACCTTGGAGGGGTCGCCACAGGGATGAAAAAGCTGGTGGAGCTCCTGAAGATAAACCATTAGTCATCCAGGAAAATGATACTTGGAGCAGTTTGATCCGCGCGGGCTAATATGTGAACAGGAACTGTAAGTGGTCGTTGAGCACTTGAAGGAGGGTTAGGTCAAATAGGATTGTGCTCCCAGCCCACACTGAATCTTGAAGGCTTAGTCTGAAAGGAAAGAATGTAAATTATCATAGTATTTTGAATACTGATTGATTGTTGAAATTATAATATTTTAGATAATTGGGTTAAATAAATATATAATCAAAATCAATATCACTTGTTTTATTTATCTAAAGGAAATTTGAAATGGTATATGTTTGTAGCTCACATCCTATTTCTGTTGGGCAATGCTGTGCTAAAGTCATTTCCAAGGAGAGAGCAACTTGGGTGGGGGTGATTTTGAGGAGGCAATGAAAGGGCCTGACTCACTGAGGAACACTGCAAGTGGAGAGCTTGAAATTCGCAGAGACCCCTCCCATGGGTTACTGGCCTGGGGTAAGAGGGTTCTCTAGCAGAGCTCATAAAGAGATGTATGATGTAAAGAGTTTGAGGATGATGATAAAGATGATGAAGGTGACTTTCCCACAATGAAATGTCACCTTCGTTTCTCTAGCTCCTGCTGAAAAGCACCACATCACCTGGGCACTCACGTTGCCACAACGGCTCTGATTTCACGTCTCCTTCACTCACTCTCTGCATACATAAAGCCTCATGCTTGATGAGCCTGTCTAAATTTGTACCATTAAAGAATTCTGTGTGTCAGATGAAACCCAACACCTAGCACATTAAATGCATCCCACGTTTGCCTGAGAGTTTCTGTGTGAATCATTACAGATGACTAATATCAACCCTGGATATGGCGGGGGGTGGGGGGGATGGGGGGATCACCAACTTACAAATGCATTTATCAATATTTTCCAGGATAGAAGTGTTCAACCATTTAACATTTAGAGGTTGGGGAAATGAGCTTTCACGAAACGCTGCTGCATGTGTGATCTGTCTCTTCAGAGGCAGACCTACCTAGCCTTTCTGTTAACACCACCCAGCACTGCTAGGCATGTGTCAGACAGATAAGTATGTTGTGCGTCACCTCCTTTTTCAGAGCAACACAATGGAAATCTTCCAGCTTCTTCCTCTTTCAAAAGGCAGAATTTCATTACCTTTCAATACTTTTTATGTAACTTGCTGAAGACAAATTAATGATAAAAGCTGTTAAAACAGAAGCTTCCCAAAAGGTGTGGTTGGGCCAGGAATCAAATAAATAGAAATGGAAACAATTATGTGAAGTAATGAATAAAATGGTGACTCTTAATTTTAACTTCGTGGACACCAATATAAGCATTCAGTCTGCCTAAGTGGCAGAAATTATGATGTCAACATCCTAGGTTCTACTTCTAGAAAGTCTCTGGCCTTCTTTTGCCACTTGCTCATATCTTCCCACCATCTCAGCCTCTGATCTCCATGGCAGAATGTCCACTTTTGACTTCAAAGTCAATGCCATCCCATATGGCACATCTTCCCTTTGCCTTTCCCTCCCCCTAACCTTCCCAAAGTAAAGAAAGCAAACTTTCTCTACTGCCAACTGAAGTTGGAGAATACCTTTATTCCTTAATTGGCACCAATGATAAAAATGAAAATATTTCTTTTAAATTAAGAAAGATAGAGTTGGTATGTGACAGTGAACTGGGTTTCATTCTGGAAAACATGTAACAGTTGTATACATGTTTTACCATTAATTTCAAGGTATATCCAAACCTTAAACATACTCTGTCTCCAAATTCTACATCTCTAGTGGGGCCATCCCCTTTCTGGGCATACAAATTCCAATCTATCTGTGACAAAGGTCACCTACTAACTAACACAAGTGCAACTCTATTCAATAACATGTTATTCCTTTTTGCCTAAACTCCATTTCATTCCTTTCAATACAAAAGCAAAATACATTTTATCTCATTCAGGATTTTTCAGAAAATTTCTCATAACTATTGAAGTAATAGCACACATTCTTTTACACCCATTCCGAACCCTGTACAATTCACAGAACCACATACTATTGCTATACTTATTCACAAACACACAGTGCTAAAGAGGCTTGATATGAAAAGAATAAGATGCAATGAAGGTTAGCATATAAAACATGTGTCTTGGTCTTGTTTAGACCCTAAGTACGCCTTTCATCAATAAATATTTAGTTTCTACTCAACTTAGGACCCTGTGCTAGAAGCTATGAGAGTTACAAGGGATTGCTGTGTTCAAAGTAGAGTTATGGCAGGAGGAAAAGCTAAACAAGAGCACAGATAGCTACAGGGCTTCCATAATATGTGAGTGGCCAGGGTGGACACAAATCAATAGTTATTTAAAGTCATACTCATCTAAAAAGTAACAAACAGCCCAACTGACAAATGTGCAGCAGATCTAACAGGCAATTCATGAAAGAGGATACAAGAAGGGCAATAGTCACATGGAAAGTGTTCAGTATCACTCTTAATAAGGGATGCACAGGTCACAATGAGATAACATCTCACACCTGGGAGAATGGCACATACCAAAAGGAGCCCAGCGGCAAGTGCTAGGAAGATTCAGAGAAAGCAGAGCTCTATTGCACTGCTGATGGAAATGAAAACTGGTGTCTCTACTTTGGAAATGATCTGGATTTACCTTAAAAAATTAAAACCAGAAAAGTCACGTGACCCAGACATCCCACTATTGGGCATCTATCTGAAGAACATGAAACCATTAAGGCAAAAAGTTATTTGCTCCATAATTATTATCACGGCATTATTTATATCAAGAACATAGAAATCACTCACTGATAAAGAGGACTGGATGAAGATGGGGTATATCCACGAAATAGAATACTATTCAGCCATAAAGAAAGATGAAATGTTGCCATTTACAGCAGAAGGAAGGGAGTTCAAGGGACTTATGTGTAATAAGCAAGGCAGAATGTCAAAAACAAATATTAGGCATTTACATAGCAGACAATTTGAAGAAGCAAAATGATGATAAAAGCTGGGGAACAGTAATAAATAAAATTCAATTTCTGAGCTCGGAAGGGGGATGAAGGAAGGGTTAAAAAGGTATAAGGGGTGGTTATGGAGAAAAAAATTGTTGCTCAAAATGGAACTCTAGTCCATTTCAGAGCGTATGCTTGACACTTTTCTGTACAAGTATGACTAGGAGACATATAGAGTGATGGTTATTGCTGCATTTTTAAAGCAGAAAAAATTAAAAATATTCTGAAATTCTAAAATATTCTAAAAATTCTAAAATATCAAGTACAGTGTACTTGATACCTTGTGGTATAAAAGTAAAAATATTTAAAAAATCACACTGCAATTTCAACTTTTAATCCATGACTATTGCTATCTAAAATTCTTTTAAAAATGCAAAAGATGCTATAATTATTTGAGACAAAGCTTAAGCACACGGCATGTCCTGCCACCAGCTGTCTCTGTTTCATTTTCCCACCCCTATTTTGTGCCTATAGCACAGGTGTGTCTGGAAGCCACAGGGCCTGCGGAGGGGCAGCTGTGAGAATAAAAGGGGGTGGGAAGGGAGGAGGGGGGAGAGCTCAGAGAGGGCAGATGGAGCGGCAGGAGAATCAGGAAGGAAATAGTGGGGAAAGCAGAGTGGGTAAAATAAAACAAAAGCTTTGGACTTTGCCACAGGCATAGGTGGGGCCTTTAAGAAGAAGACAGAAGGGGGCATAGAAGGAGGTGCTCCCTGTGAGCTGTGGTTTGGGGTTTGCTATATAACAAAAGAGCTTTGAAGCTTTCAGTCAAAGCACTTCAAGCTGTCTTCCTATCAGTTCATTGTTCCAGATTGAGTATCCTTCCCTTTTTATCAGACTCTTTCTATTTCCATGGTACCTGGAACTTTTGAAAAGTAAACATTCCTTTCTTCTTCTAAAGACTGTGACTCAAATCTGTGTTTCTATCTCTTAAGAGTCATTCAATATATTTGTATTAGGTTTTATTTTTACATTTAAGCAAAGAAATTCCTTGGTTTTCAAATAATTTGATTTATTTTCATGCACTCAATAGTTTATTTTAGAATCCTGGGATCTGTCAAGTAAAAAGGCTGAAGAACTGATAGAGTTAACAGCTTTTGTTCTGTTATTATTAATGTCAGCGTTATCAGTAATATTACTATTAGTTGCAATACAGCATCCTTCAAAGCAATGAGGAGATGAGGTCTCTTACTGTGGGTGTCCTCTGCCTTTTGTTGAAGCAGACAGTATCAGGTTTTTAAAAGGGGAAACTAGGATACTTTAAATGCGTGTTACCCCGAAATATCGAGTGTGCTTTTTAGTTGTGGTAACAAATTCATCCAGTGAATAAAATTTAAAACCATGAATACATCTGAAAATACAATTTACCTGTTTTACTGACTGGTAAATTATGGACTGTGTTAACTTACTATTACAAATTAATAGACTATGGGAAGTGAGTGCAATTCCCCCATTGGCAGGTGACTGGTCTTTAGCTGCTGGGAAGACCAGTACAGTAAACAGGAAATCATCTCCATGGCAACGGGCCATTCAACTTAACTTTTTAACACATGAAGAGGTAATTATTTTTTATATCCATTTTTATAATTTTCACAGTTTATAATAGCAGCAAGGACCTCTGGGTCAGGCATTTCCTGGCTGTTAATAACAGACTGATTTAAGGCCATCGATGCTTAAACCTTGTGCCAATTTTTTTTTTAAATGAAAGGGAGCTGTGACTTTTTTCCTTCCTGAAGTCTGTAGCATAAATATATGACAGAATTTTATGTTCACACACATGGTGTTTTGATTTCCTGCAGATGATAACATCAGGGAGGAAACTGATAGTGGCTGAGGTGGGAGCAGCAGGACTGGGGGCCCGGGATGGAAAAACCACCATGAATCCTCTGGATGGCAGGTTCGAACGTGATCCCAATGACTGGGCGAGAGAAGACAAGACTGAGAGACAAGCAGGGCAGGACTCAGAACAAGAAGTTGCATGGCGTGGGAGACCAAAATAGTCTGCTGGAGGTAATGGTCAGTCAATGGCTCCTTCAGAACTCATCAAAGGGGCTCGAGTCCGGGTAGCACCATCCCTGTCACACACTCGAGGAAAAATTGTCTTCCTGAGTAGGCAGTAACCTTAGTGATCCATGCGTTGCAACGTCCCCAGCAGCTTGTGAGGCATCGGTCGCTAAGGTTACTGCTTAGACCGGAGAGAACCATTACTTTAGCAAGTACAGCATGACCTTTGGTAGCTAGAACACAGTGGCCATTCTCTGCAGAGAATGATGGTCCCAGACAGAGGGGACATGTCACCTTTCAGCAGCAGGCAGACAGGCAATTTTTAATTGATCTCTAAAATTCATCCCCAGCTTCTCATCTGAAGCGACTAGAGAAGGGACACAAGAACTCTGCAGTCAGCCTCTTCAGCAATTCCTGCCAAGAGCACAATCCCGCTAACCATCCAATCCACATGCTGAATGTGAAAAATGAAAAGATTAGAGAAAAAAGTCTCTGGCAGTTGCAAGCTCTGCCGCCAGCACCCAGGATGCCATCTTGTGCCATCAGGTCCCAGAGAGAAGAAAGGAAGAGAGAAGTTGCGAAGGACAGAGGGGAACCAGATCCCACCCCCCGGCAAATTTCCTCCTGATCCAGAACTCAAACCTGAAAAGGCTCTTAAAACAACAGAGAGACACTATCCACAGGAAGAAAGGGAAGACTGAGGCCAAAGACAAGGGAAGAATCCTGCAGAAAATGGACTTGCACATGCCCAGATCCAGAAACCAGAAGATCCCACAGATGCCCAGCACAGACTACACTATTTTGAGAAGGGATTATTTTCAAATTTTATTTACAAAACCCAGCAATTCATGTTATGTTCTTTACATTATTAGCACAGAGAACCCACTGTTTTGGACAGCGAGGGGGAGGGTTGCTTTTTGGAGATGGGAGAGATGCCACTAGCTTGGCCTCAGCAGCAGGGGCTGGAGAGGGCTCCTCTGGCAGGAACTGTGATCGTCCCCCTCATCAGCCACATTAACACAAATGCCTCCGAATGAAAGGCTGTTCCAGTCAGTTCTCTCTATCCCTTTCCAGTCTCTCCTTCCAGATTTGATTACTTTACATTCTAGAATATTGAGATGTGCCCACCATCCCACATCAGGCCACCTGGATTTTCCAGCATCAAATTAAGGAGGCATCACCCACAGGAGACAGAACTCCTAAGATTAGAACTTTCCAGATTTATAATTCTGTACTTCTTCTATTTCCCCAACTTTAACATCAGCTTGTGAGGGGGGCTAAACTGGGTCCAAAAGTAGGCATGACCATCTTGGGCTTTTAGGGCTACTTTCCCCTTCAGGGTAGTTTGAGGCTCCATTGACTCTTATGGGAGAAATGATGTAAGAAAAGCATCAATGTGACCTTCGGCATGGTGAGTCTTCAGAAGGGGAATGCAGGAAATCAGAGGAAATTTTTTTTAAATCTTTTTTTTTTTAATTTTTTAAAAAGATTTATTTATACAAGTTGGGGTACAGGCCAGAGGCGTGGGGCAGCGAGAGGGTGCACCAGAGACAGAGTGGGGAGCAGAACAGGCAGATCAGAAATACACTGCTGAGGGGAGCAGCGGGCGAGGCAGGAGAGGGCTGCCACACCATGTGGGATTCTCCCCGGCCAGGCGTTGAACTTGCATCGCGAGCTGTCGACAGCTCCACAGAGCAGTGCTCAACTGCTGTGCCACCAGGGAGGCCCCAGAGGAAAATTTTTATTCTGAGACGGGGGGCTAGGTGCACCTGGGGAGACTGAGAAGCCTTGAGGAGGGCCTGTGACAGGATGTGAGGAGCTCTACGGATGCCTCAATCAGGTCACATGTGTTTACTAAACATTTGTAGAGAACCAAGCACTAAATAGAAGAAGGCTTTAAAGGCACCATTAAAGCCTGACCCAGCAGTAGGCTGTAGGGAGGGGAGGAGAGCGGGGGTTGAAAGGCAGATTGACCGGATGTGGAGGCTACTCCATCTCCCTCCCTTTTTGGATGTGGCACGTGAAATGATGGCTCTTGCTCTTAGTTAAACCCATACTGGTGTTGAGGCCTGGACCCCCTAAGCCTAGTACTTCTGGACACACTAATGAACACTCTGCCTGTGGCAAGCAGATACCCACTGGTTGTTCAAGAATATCAACTGACCTGACTTGGCAGCTCAGGATGTCTAGCAGACAATAGAACCTTCTTTCTAAGCACTCTCCCAAAGACGGCTTCAGAGAAAGAAGGAAAATCATTTGTCAATTCAATGTATTTTAAAAATCTTTGAGAGGTAGAGGTGGTTTCAAAAATCTGCAAATTTTAGTGCTAGGAAAACTGAATACCAGAGCATTACCTCCAACCCCACTAAGCGTTATGTTGGGCTTAATCTCAGTCACCAGTCAGGGCAGACTCATAGGGAGGGAAACATGCAACTAATCTCTTTCCCTGCAACAAAACAATTACATGATGGCCACTTTATTTGGGGAAAAACAGCAGGTATATGCTAACAGAGTGGGTATGTATTTAAAGACTGTCGCTGGGGAAAACCTTTCTCACTGAAGCAGCAATGCAGGTTTGGACAAAAGAGGAGACTAAGAATCACAGCGTACACCTCTTGGCTTAAGAGTCCATTTTGAAGGATGACAGCAAAGATGAACCATGCCAGTCTGCCACTTCCTACAGCACCTCCTTTTGCGTAGCCGTCACCCCCTCTATGTCAATGGGGAACAGCCAGAAATACCCATGGAGCCCTGGCCGCGCTCAGGTTCTCAGGTCCAGCCCCATGGCCAACGCAGGACCTGACTGTCTGCAAAGGCGAAGGGAGATGAAGAGGATGGAAAACCACTGCTTAGTCCTGGCTCCCTCCACACCTGCTTCAAAGAATGAGTCTTCTCTCAGCCCACCTCGCTCTCCTTAGAAGGGTCACTGGTAGCTGATTTTATTGTTTAAGTCCTCAGCATAAATAATTGCCTACTTGTCCTTCTTTATTACCTATAAAACAGCTCAAGTAATGTTGCTGTGTGCCTCGAGGCGTGAACAGCATGAAGAATGATAAGACTTTCTGTCTGAGTCAAGAGCTGGCTTGTTTAGCTTAATAAGATTTCAAGCCACTTGTGGGCAAAGGCCGTTTTCTATGATTCTTTGTATTCTTCATACTGCTACAGATAAAAAGTCTCGAGAAACATGTGCTGAGAAATGTGCTCTTTGCTTTGTCGTCTTTCTGTTGCTTGCCTGCTCTGGCTCTCAGAGAAGCCCAAGCCCAAACCCGCTCCGTGAGTGGTTGTCTGTGTGGCTAGGTACTGCTGGGCACAATGAAACCGCTTTAAAATCTGAAGCTTTTTTGACCCAACCTTCATCCTAATTTCAGGCAGATTCCGTGCAATGACTTGCAGCTGTGACTGTCATTCTGCCGTGGGAAAAGTGTCAGCAAGACCAAGAATAGTAGCAGTCTGTCATCTCCCTGTTTTTGACGTTCTCATCTAAAATGTTAATTAAGAAGTTGCTATGCACAGAATGAAAATAAAAGTGAAGAAAAGTAGCAAAGGCAAAAAGTGCAGTGTGGTAGTATTAATATATGAAATTTGTTTTCCTGCATTGCACACGAGCTCCATTCTGCTCCTTTTGGCTGTAAACATGTAAGCAGCAAACAAGTAAACAGTGATGCCCACCAAAGGAAGAGAAAATGGAGTCAGTACGTGATTTTTGTTTGTTTAAAATCTATTAGCAAAGTTATCTACTTAAATAGAATCTGTTTTGATTAATCCATTAGTAACTGAAACTGTGCTCTTATTTCACACATTTCTCTGATTTTCCTATGTCTTGCATTTCACAGCACAGAGGCCAACTCAGCATTACTTTCATGAGTCATATGAATCCACAAGGTCTTAATTTTTTAAAATAAATTTTTGAATGGAAATGTGCACAGAAAATTTTAACTGTTAGTATGGCTGGACACATGTGAAAACTTTCTTGATACTGTCAGAATTTTTTGAATTCTGAAGACATATGTAAGCCTGGCTTAGTGAAATTCATGTTTCCTTAAAAATTTTTATGGTAGTTACATTTTATGTTTTAGGTTCTTACAAGAATAATGAAGCCTCCAAAGCTTCAATTTGAAAATTTTTGTTTATTTATTTGTTTATAAATTAAAAAAACAATAGTCTCATTCATAAGGTTATCTCTCTCTGGGAAGGAGATATTGTCAGAAATAGGAAAGCCTGGGTAGAATGGAAGCTTGATCTTTAACCTTTGCTGAAAGGATGATATTTCAGTTCTGTTAAGACTGTCAGATAAAAAAGTGAACTCTACAAGATACATATAATTATCCTGGACTAGAGAAATCAATGAATCAGTAGTATTTGTTGATCAGCTACCATGGCTCTCTGCCATGAATAACAAAAAATAAATAAATAAATAAAGATTTAGAAACTGGATTTCTTTATCTCAAAATCTGGGTGGAGATATAAGAATAATACAGGGAAATAACTAACAGGATTCTAGAGAATCCTGGATTGTGTCTTTCTATTTTAAGTATTATAGAAATCCAGAAGGGATAATGGTCTAGAGTACTTTAATAGAAAGAGTAGGGATTCATAAAGGAATGGCTTCTTAAGTGGGCATATTGAAAGATTTGGGTAGGAAGAGAGGGTTTTTTGTTTGTTTGGTTTGCAAGGAAACAATTTTGTGAAAAGAAGAGCAGTGAGCACAATGTGTTTCTGGAATGTTGAAGAGGCTGGATTAATTTGATCACTGGGTTGTTACTGAGAAGTCAGAAGAAATGAAGTCAGAGAAAGGGTGGAGCCACATGGCAGAAGGTCTTGTTGGTTGTATTTGCAGAAGAAGGAAATAGCATTCAGGGAAGATCACATTGGCAATGGTCCCCAGCATGGAAGGACAGATGACCTTGGGCTCTCAAGGCAAGTGGGAAGTGGATGGAGCAGGTACCACTAAAGAAACCAAAAGCAAACTGTTGCAGGAATTCACATGTGCTGTGACATGGGCCTGGACAAAGTTGGAAGGGGCTATCCATTTGGGTGGAACAATTACCTCAGATCAGGTGACTACTTAATACATTTCCTTGACAAATCAGTCACCAAAGCATTCATACGCCATCTTGTAAAAGCCTTTTTTTCATCTTCCATCCCAGAACTACCAATGAGTGTCAATGCATTGTATCCCTAAGAATTTCAGTCAACTTTGGCATAAATTCTTAGCTGTAGTCTGAGCCAGCCCACTGCAGGGCATGGCCTGTGGTCCCCCTTTATCCAGGTCAGGATGGGGCTTCTCTCTCCTTCCAAGGACTGAATAAACATGCAGGGCTGATGTGATGACAGAAGAAGTTACTTTTATTAATATAAATATTGGCTATTTGGTTTTTTAAAAAAGATTTATTTATTCACTCATACAAGAACTGGGGTATAGGCCAGATGTATGGGGTGGTGAGAGGATGCACTAGAGTGGGGAGCAGAACAGGCGGATCAACTGAAGTACACTGCTGAGGGGGAGCAGCAGATGAGGCAGGAGAGGTCTGCTGCACCATGTGGGAAGCTCCCTGACCAGGTATCGAACTCGTGCCGCAGTGGCTGCGGACAGCTTCATAGTGCTGAGACTTAACTCATTGCACCACCAAGAAGGCCCCAATATTCGCTATTTGGATGAAGTAGCAGTTCTCTTCATTTTTCCTAGCATTTTGATTACAGGTTTTTTGGGTGTTGTTATTGTCTTAAATACATAGTAATAAAACATTTTTATTTTGTACTCCTACCAACAAAATATCTTAGCATCCTCTTCAAAATAGGTATGTTGATTTATGATTACATATTTTTTATACTAATGGTCATATTTTAGTAATAATAAAAAGAACAAATATGGGTCATCATTTTAAAATCTGGTTTTATTATCTTGTGATACAATGATTTGAAGTTCAAGATATAAATTGGGTTTATTTACAAACTTGAATGAAACATGTCATAGCCAGCAAAGAACCCCAAAGTATGAGCAGACCTGGTGTAGGTGGCACCTCACATCTCAGGCTGCTGCTACTAACTCAAGACATGCTTTCATCTCTTTCATTAATTACATACAGATTTTAGTTGAAATGAGGCTAGTAATTTTCTGTCTCCCCTGATGTCAATCAAATGTTCTTCCTACTAATCAGAAGTTGCTACATTTTAATATTTTTAACAAATTGGCTTAAAATTTACTGAAAATCTCTTTTTTTGAGGAATTTCAAACATGCTAAGAAAAGAGTTTCATAAATGTATAAGCTATGCCTCTTTAAGGTGAAATGCATTGTTTAGGCACTAAAATAAAAAAACTTACAAATATTCGCTTCGATAATTTTCCTTCTATAGCCAGAGTTTCTTTCCAAAAGTGGTTAGTTTTTTATTTTTTATTGTAATGTCACCTTTCCACTAAAGTGAAAGTACATTTGTGCTAATAAAATCTTGTATTAGGAGGAAAAGTTCCACAATTTCTTACTGTTAACTTGCACTTTCATTGCTAGTATATATGGAAAGCTATCTATATTTAATGTGCAGAAAATTTATTTCCAGTTTATTGAGACGCATGTAGAAACTTTTAAAAACCACTTGTACATTTGGGGGAATATTACTTTAGTTGAAATTTAATGCAATCCACTTAGCTATGATGCCTGTCAACAGTGTATATCTCAATTCATCATCAATCTCAGAAGGTAACTAATTTCCCTCCCTGCCACTGGTGACTGAGACCACTGCACTTCTGCACTCAGTGAGAAAGCCAGTAGCTTCCATTTCATTCATTACTTTACATATAAAAATAATAAAAAAGAAAAATTCAAGTATGTTCCCATCCCCCAGTGAGTCATTGATTTTATACTGACTTTGCATCCCTGCAAGAACACCACCTAGACAATCACTATCATAAATGAATGATAGGGTGATAGCAAAAGTGTAGTAGCTTTTTATGGTTGTATGATCTCAGTCCCTCAACTTCAAAAGAAAGACCATTAACAGAAACATTTTATTTATTTATTTAAATGTTTGTTTATTTATGCATACAAACTGGGGTGCAGGCCAGAGGTGTGGGGTGGTGAGAGGGTTCATCAGAGACAGAGTGGAGAGCAGAACAGGCAGACTGACCAAAACACACTGCTGAGGGGAGCAGTGGGGGTGAGGCAGGAGAGGTCTGCTGTGCCATGTGGGAATCTCCCTGGCTGAGCACCAAACTCACACTGCAGCTGCTGACAGCTCCACAGCTCTGCGCACCACCAGGGAGACCCGACAGAAACATTTTAATTTCACAGTCACTTTGAACTTACCTGCATGTTACAAGACATCCAACTTCTCCAAAAACTCAATTTAATAATTGTTGGGTCTTCTTGGGGTCATCCCACATGTGTTTATAAATTATCTTTTCAAGCTCTCCTCCGTGCCCTCCTCATTGGTGCCTGCTGCCCGGGGGATACTTTGCCCCAGGATGATTGAATAGGTTGATACTTTCTCCAGAGCTCTGTATTCAGGGGCTCCCTAAAGATGCCAGCATTTGAAATGTGCTTTGTTGGAAAACAAGAAACTCAAGACTATTATTTGGTTGAAATGAAAAACATGATCCAAATGGACTATCATCCCCAATGGATGTTTATGTCTCTTGATATTTTCTACTTTTACAATTTTTCATTTCAAAATTATTTCAGTCAAATGTTCCTGTCCTGCACTATTTGTAATATCGATGAGTCAGAGACAATGTTAAAATTGCTGCCACGCTATTAAGAAATGCACAAAATACAATGATTTCATTGCCATAAAATGTATTGGAGGAAGAAAACCAGAAAACAACAGGATGAAATAGATTTTCCATCAATAAATTCTTTAAAAAGCAAAAATAATTTGTTTGCATAAATAATTATGAAACTAGTTGATGATGAACCAAACTTCTCAATAAAGAAAAAAAAGATGTTTGAGAAATAGTTATTTTGTTTTAAGAAATCATCATTCAAACCAAATATTCATCCTAAAACAAGTTGTTGATTTTTATCATTGTCGTCTTGTTTTGAATTAAATTGCTAATGATGAGATTATTTTTAGCCAAATTACCTGGCGGAAACATCGTTCTCCCTAATTCTGAGTCACTTCCTGCCACTCAGATTCTGAAGTCACTCTGTAAGTCTGGTCATTTGCTGGAAACAGATTTTTACTTCAGTCTGCTGTTCTACCCACCAGGTGTCCACCAATAACTGCAGCCTTCTGGATACTGTAACTATTTAAGCAACTCTTCCCAACTGTCCTCCCTCCTCCCTCAACACAGTTCAGAGGACATGGAAGTTCCACTGAATTGCTTAAGAGGTCAGCATTGGAAATCTCTAGGTTGAACATCACCTTGTAATAAAACAAAATAACACACACATCCATTATTAGTCATTTGATTCTGACAATGTAGTTCTGAGCTAGTGTAGAATTAATTGAACCAGCTTTTGGGTAGAAAAATTAATTTTAGAAATGGAAAGAAACTCCAGTATAATTTAAAGTCTATGTCCTCATTTTCCATGGTGCTTGACGTAGTCCAAACAATTCACAGACATTTTTAAGCAAAGACATTCCAGTCCTTCACTCCCACCCAACAAACTCTTTCGGAGAAAGACAATATATACAGACACTTAAAGAAATACTTTGTAAATATGACTGTATTGGTATGAATTGAAATGTATCACTAATTCAATCAATGAAGACAACAGGGTTAGCTTGTTGAATGCAAAAACTTGAACTTTGAGTTTAGGGTTCTAATAGCTCCCTTACCTTCAACATCAAGTCATTTTCAATTTTCTTTTGGTTTCATAACGTTTGAAATACACTGGCCCGCCCTATGCGGTGGGAAGACATCTACATGATCTCCAATGATTGCTGCTTCCTGGTGTCCAAGTCTTTATGCAACTTCTTCCTTTGTAGAGATTGGACCTGGTGACTTGCTTCTAATGTATAGAATATGGCAAATGTGATGAGAGAAGGTTGCAGAAGGGCTGTGGCTTCTCTTGCTAACACTCACTTTCTTTCACTTTTCTCACTTGCTCACTTGGTGAAGCCAGCTGCTCTGGTAAGCTGCCCTGTGGAGGGCCCCACATGAGAAGGAGCTAAGAGAGGCTCCACTCAATAACCCGGGAAGAACTGAAGAACTGAATTCTGCCAATGACCTGGTGAGTGAGCGTGGAAGCAGATCCTTCCACAATAGACACTTTAGATAACTGGCCAACACTTTAATTGCAGCTGGGAGAGACCCAGAGAACCAGTTAGGCTGTTCTCAGATTCCTGACCTACAGAAACTATGAGCTAACAAATGTTATTTGAAGCCACTAAGGTTTGGGATAATTTTTTGCAGTGATTGTTAACTAATGCACCAGGCAAGCAGCTGCAAAAGGTATATATATATTTTTTAACGTCTCCCTTTATTCTCTATGGATTCCTTCAAATTAGATAGAGAAGGCAGCCAGGGGGAGCTTTAATATATTTTCCCCATAAAGTCAATATATTGAACAGCAGCTATTGATGAGTATTAAGTCTCCAATGTAGTAGCCTATGTCACAAAACACATTTTATACACCTGGGGCTGTTACACTATAAACAATAAGTACACGCTTTCAAAAAGTGAATTTTATGTGAAATGAAAGTGGAAATATGGCAAACGACACATGGAGTAAAAAGAGCCCTGATCTTAATATTAGATTGACCTGTGGAGCCTTGGTTTCTTCATGATAAGATTGGAATAATAATTCTTAGTTCAGGGATTCAGATTCAAAGTGCTACAGGCCTTCAGTTCGACGTCTACCAATGATGCTTTTTTAGTTTTGTTGATGGCAGATAATAACGTGGAGGCCCAGAGAGGTGAAGTGACTTGATCTGCCCAGGGAACAGGTGATCAAGGACTTACCTCTAATCTGATATACCCTAAATCACCAGCCTCGTGAGTGATAGATTTTGATCTTTGAATCCAGATCCCTGGTATCCTCCCCATCATGCAATGAGCCCCAGCCCACCATCTGTGTGTCTGACTCCCAAGAAGAATTGTTTCTGGGATGTCTGCTTAAAGCCATAACTCCAGTGGAGTTTTTAGCACACTAAGAATAAAAGACTTACAAAGATAGGTGGAAGAATGGCACTTCTTTGAGATAAATCCCCATTTAAAACACTATCTTCCTAAACACAGTCATTCCTCCACCCGCTAGCTTTGATTTTGACATTGATAGAGAAACTTTCAAGAGAGCAGCTCAGCTCAATTAGACGAAGCTACTAATTTGAAAGAACAATACATAATGAATGACACACGTGGTGACTGGAACAGCAAACGTCTTCTGCCATTTTTCTCCCTGAAACATTTTATTCTGCCTTCCTCTCCCTTTTTGTATTGTTAAGGACTCTTTCAAGTGTGTGTGAGACAAAGAGAGAGTGAAGAGAAAAAATACAGTAGAAGAACAGGCTTGGGAGAGTAGAGAATGTAGAAAAAGGTAGCTTGTGATGGCAAGTGCGTAGTAAGGAGAACACCTACGTGGGGTTGGAGGGGTGGCTCCGCCCCCGTGTGCGCAGGCTGGGGTATCCCGATCCAAGGACAAACAAACCAAGAAAACTCCACCACCCTTCAGACCTCCTGAGTGGGGTGAAGGCGACAGGACAGTGCCTGCTACCGCTGCCCCCTTGCCTCTCATGGTGCTCAGACTGGTGCAGAAACTGGCAGGTCCCCACCCCACCTCCTGCCTCATGCACCAGATCCTCTTGGGTATGAAAAGGGAACTATCTGAACTCACTAATAATTTCTTGCACAATTTTAGTATAACAAAAATATCCGGGTAAATATGCCCCAAATGAAAAACTTTTATGAATAAAGAAACGGATAATGAAAGGAAAATACAAAACTGTGTATAATTACATGTTCACATTTTCTCCCTTTATTATACTTGGGGTCCATGTCACTGATGTGTTAAACTGCTTGGCAACATTTCAAATCAAAGGAAGTTGACTGGCAGCAAGGAAGTATTTGCCCAAACTTCATAGCATTCTTTACTCCTCACAGTGTATCACTTAGTGGAAAGCCATTGCCAGAAAGATGAAGACCATTTTCTAGTCTTGTCTCTGGCAGCAATTAACCAGCCGGGTCAGATGCAGCAGTGAGATTTTTTCAAGACTTCCTCCTTCCTACCGTGTCCAGGGTGAACTCTAAAACTGCTCCCCATCTCCAAGGCCATTATCTTGTCTGAGTCATGTTCACCTCTCATCTGCATAGCCAAAATAGATTCTCAGCAAGCTGCCTGCTTTATCTTCAAACCCCAAGCCCATTCATCCATTGCTTCCCACAAGCTCTCAGGACAGATTTACAGAAGTAAATCAAGGCATGTTGCCTCTACTTAAAACTCTCCTGTCTTCCACTCCTCCTTGCCCACCTCATCTCTTGCTAGTCTCCTGTCCAGCCCAAGACTGACAATCCCATCTGGTGTCAGTTCTTAGGCTAAGCTCTTTCTTACCAAAGGGTGTTTCCTTTTCATCTCCCTCTGCATAGAATATACATTACCCAGTCTTTCTCCCAAGTCACTCAAAGTTGATGTAAAACAAATAATAAAATTGAAGTAAATAGATAAATGATCCTAATCCTAATTTGCTCTTTGTCATATTTAAATATCAGGTCTGAAGAGCTTTTCCCAGTCATTTTAACTAAAGGAACAAGTCACCCATTATCCTCACACATCCATTTGGATTTTATTTGTAGGTTAGCCACAGTTGTGATTTTTTTTCCTTTGTCATCACTTATTTGTTTACAGTGTGCCTTTTCAATCAAAATTTAAGCTCCCTGGTGGCAAGGGCCATTTCTGTTTTCTTCACTATTATATTCCATTATATCTCACAGCACCATGCTGAGAACATAGTTTTGTTGAAGCAAATGAATAAATACATGAATAAGTGAATCCAAATTCTACTTTATTCATCACTTTCAAAGGCTGTCTGTGGCCTATTAGAAAAATCTAGATACTCTGCATGATCTAGAAATGTCATCTTGACATGGCTCTTACTCTTACTTCTACCATTAAAAATCACCTGCATTTCAAATTAAACCATATTCTTTGTCACATCTATTTGGTACACAAAATATTTACCTAGAATGTTAGCTACTATCTCCCCTGCACATATTCCTCTTAACTAACTCCCATTTGTCCTTCAAAACCCAATTTAAGTGCTTCTTCTTCTGGAAAGCCCTCTTTGGTTACTTTCTCCTCTCTGTTCTTTCCTGTACCTATTGGTAGCCCATTATTTCTTCTGTGGTAGCACATATCACACTCAAATGGGATGTTTCCTTGACTCGAGGGTTTATTTCTTGATGTTTCTTAAAAAAATTTTTTTTAAGATTTTTTATTTATTTTTTGCATACAAGCTGGGGTACAGGCCAGAGGTGTGTGGAGGGGGGGCGAGAAGGTTCACCAGAGACAAAGTGGGGAGCAGAACAGGCAAATTTACTGAAATACACTGCTGAGGGGAGCAGCAGGCAAGACAGGAGAGGTCTGCTGCACCATGTGGCATCTCCCCGGCTGGGCATCGAATTCACGCTTCAGCTGCAGACAGCTCCACAGCGCTGTGCTTAACCCATTGCGGCACCAGGAAGGCCCTATTTCTTAATGTTTCTTATTACTCTCTGTCTCTTTGTTGCTTAGTACATAGTAGATATTTAATAAATGCTTGTGAATCAATATTACTGAATGGTTGACTCACCATTCTGAGTGGTGCAGGAAAGTAAGAGGCCTCAATACTATGGGCACACCAATTGCGTGCACTTACACTCAGGTTAGAAGTCAGACATCATTTAATACTAAACTCAAACATGCTGTTACCTTAACTTAAATCAATATTTTGAGATGCTTAAGTGGTTGGCTTCGCAGCCCTGTGTCCTCTCCAACGATGCTGCATCTAGCCTGAGCAGCTCTAAAGCTGTGCTGGTTTTGTTCGTGTAAGAAAACTCAACCCTCAACTTGTGTTTACAGTTGTCTGCACTTGACAATGGAACTGACCACATAGAAGGTATAAATACATGCTGAGGTCAAGCTGAGGCCTGGGTATCATATGAAGTCTTGGATGAAAAATCCCGGGTGTCCAGCAAATGGAAAGGCAAAGAGTCTTGTGTGTCTTGTTAGTCACTGTGGCTCGTGGCTCACCTGCATCAGAATCATCTGGGCCCCAGAGGCCTAGAAACATATTTAAATAAGAATTATAACTTATACTTGACTACTTGTCTTATGCTTTATAGCTGTAGGATGTTGTCATGCATGGAAAGTAACGATAAGCATGATGGAAAATTTGAAACTGTATATTAGGAAATTTAAAAAATGAGCTTTGTAAAGCAATGTTTCTCAACACCTGTCTAAAATCACCCAAAACTTTTTTATTTTAAATATAGGTTCCAGACCCCCCAAAAGACAGGAGGTGAAACTTTTCTGGGTACCATCTGGGAATTAGCACTTTTATGAGCTCCCTGGGCAAGTCTTATGCACACACAAGTTTGAGAAGCCGGTGGAAAGCATGTGGTGGTTTGGTGAAAGGGCAAGGTTGTGGAGGTAACACCAGGACAAGAGTCCCTGGGAACATGTAACCAGAGGATCTGTTCATAATTGAAAAGGAAAAAAAATGAAAGAAACTCCAGATCCTGAATTAAAAGGGCTAAAGTTTAAACAGTAGAAGCAACTACAAAGGGTGGCCTATTTTTCCCAGTGTTGGAGTAGGGTGTGTAGGCACAATTACCATCATCAAAGGGTTGTTCCATGGTCACTATATAAAAAGTGGCTCTGAGACCACAATTGCCTATTATTAGAAATGTAATAGTCATATCTTATTTTCAAACCTGTTTTTAATCTATTGCCACCTGTAAAACTAGACTAAACAGATCAAATGTTAAGGCTATCTAAAAATACTCTGAACAGAAACATAATTAGGGTTCTAATTAGGATTATCATTTGGTAGGCTGTGTAGACAAGCCTGAAAAGATAAGCCCCTATCAGTGGCATTAAGTTCTAAGTGTTTATTAGATCCGTGCATCTAAGCCCTGTGTTTTTTGGACAGTATAGAAACTATGTTGAACAAGTTTCAGAACCCAACTATGATTACAGTTTATTTTCATTTAAAGAATATTCAAAATGCAGGGATTTCAACAGACAAAACAATGTGTTGTTTGGAGGTTTCTAACTCATGAGAAAATTTAGACACTGTCTCATTCTCTCTAAATTTTCAGAGACCATTTTGGGTGGACAAAGATAGTGAGAGAACAGAGAACACTTTTGGATTAGCTTTTTCAAGGTTGTCCTATTTGTGTCATATGCTGTAGAATAGTGTGAAATCTCTTGATTTGATTATGTATCAGAGAAGCCACTCTGTGCAGAAGACAGAAATGAAATATTTTCAGATATAGTCAACACTTCATTTTTTTTGGTAATAACAAAGAAACCCAGAAGTGTAGATATTTTTAAAAAATACACAGTATTATGTGAGCTTTGGTGTTTGTATATTAATGACTATATTAAGCTGATCTTTGAGCACACATTAAAAATTAACCCTTGAAATAACTGAAATAATGGGGTTTCACTTTAGAAGCCCTGCTGAAAATGAGAAAAAAAAATGTTTGAGCATCCTTATCTGATTCCCTTACTCAAAAATTTCACTCTGAAATAACTTTGTAGGCAAATGAGAAGAACTGGCTTAAGAAGAATGATCTCTCCTTCAATTAAATGCCTGTCACAGTTTCCTTGAGATTGGAAAGGTTACTAAATGTTTAATTTGAAAGGATGGAAGGCATGGGAAACTCAACTCTAGTTGTCTGCGTGCCCAACTGGTAAAGGTATGGTCACAGTGGCCTCTGTGCTTTTGTGCCAGGAGTACAACCTCTCTGGAAGCAATGGGCTTACCAAATTCCTCATCCCCAAAATGAGCCTGAGAGATCTCATGCCTTTCCCATTGGCAGCCTGGCTCTTTTCTCATAAACTCATAAATGTCTCCACACTTCTTCAAATACAAACTTGAGAGATATCGCGATCTTTTCTCCCCATCATCCCTGTATTCATCCATCAAGTAGATTTGTCTGTTTTCCTCCAAATATACCTCAACTTCTTTTTCTTTCTGTGTTGGTGACATCTTTGTTCAAGTCATCATCTCATCTTGTCTGATTTGTGTAATAGTCTAAGTGGGTATCCTTAGCTCTACTTTTTGTCAGAGTAATTATAAAGCATAAGTCAAATCCTATCACTTCTGAATTCAAAAGCTGTTAGTGAGTTCTAGTTGCACTTAGAATGAAACCCACAAACTTGCATAATGTCTACAAAATTCAGCATTATCTGGTCATTGCCTAGCTATCCAAAGTGATCTCCCTTGCCTGGTGCCCTCTAGAATGGTAGTCCTTTTAAAGAAGTCAAGGTCTTTCTTCCCATGATATTTTCTAATCCAGAATAACTTCATACTCCTCCCCACCCCAGCACAATCTAACTGCATGACCAACCCTACAACTGTGATCTCTCAGTTCCATCATTATTTTATTCCCCCTACTATTCCAACTGAGCTCCCTCTCTATTTATTTGATTAACTCAGTCTTCTCTTTGGATTAATAGCTCTATAAGAGCAGGTATCATGTATATTTTGTTTACATATGTACCCCCAGACCTTGCATAATTCAGGAAAATGTTGTAGAGTGAATGAATAATTTAAAGAGCAATTTCTTTTGGAATCTTAAGACAAAATTAAAAACATTAAGAGAAATAGAACAAAGTAGATTTCCAGTCACTTTTGTCAGGTTCTCTTTTTCTATAGAGACCTTCAATTGAGCAGCAATAACACTAGAACCTAAATTTCTTCCCTTACCAAGGTTTTCTTATGTGTTCAAGAAAGATCAATAAAATTTCATTTCCCTAGGAAATGATGACTCCTGTTCCTATGCAGAAAAAGATATTTTCTCATGGTGAATGCTATTTTCATTGACCAAGTTATCATCACATTCTTTGAAATATGTCATCAGAGTTTTTAAAAAGAACAAGGGCCCTTGGGAGAACTGAATTCCTTGACATAGTTTTTGGCAATGATTTTTTTGGTTATGACAATGTTGTTGTAAAAATACAAACAACAAAAATCAATAACTACATCAAAATAAAAACTCCCACGAAGTAAAAAGAAATAAGGAACAAATTAAAAGGGACCCCCATGGAATAGGAGAGAATAGCTGCAAATCATATATCTGATAAGAGATTAATATCTAAAAAATATACATAACTCTTACAACTCAATAACAACAAAAACAAAGCCCCCAAACAATTCTAATTTTAAAATGGGCAAAACAACTGAACAGACATGTCTCCAAAGAAGACACACAAGTGGCCAACAGGTACATGAAAAGATGCACAACATCACTAATCATCAGTGAATAGCAAATCAAAACCATGATGAGATACCACTTCACACATAAGAACTGCTGTCATCAAGAAGACAGGAGATAATAAGTATTGGCAAGAATGCTGAGAAAAGGGAATGCTTGTGTACTTATTGGAAATGTAAATTGGTTCAGTCACTATGGAAAACAGTATGGAGGTTGCTCAAATATTTTTGAAAATAAAACTATCATACAATCCAGCAAACCGTTTCTAGATAAGTATACAAAGATAATGAAGCCAAGATATTGAAGCCATATCTGCAGTTTCATGTTCATTGCAGCATTATTCATAATAACCAAGATATAGAAACAATCTAATTGTCAATGGGTAGTTAGAGATGTCCACACGAATATTATTCAAGCATGGGAAAGAAGTAAATCTTGCCATTTTCAGTAATAGGGATAGTCATGGAGAATATTATGCCAAGTGAAATATGTCAAAAAGATAGAGACAAATACTGTATAATATCACTTACGTATGAAATCTGAAAAAAAAAAACTGATCTTGCAAAAATAGAGTGGAATGGTCACTACAGGGGTTAAGTGGGTGGGGGAAATGTGAAGATGTTGGTCAATGTTACAAACTTCAGTTATAAAATGAATATGTTCTGGAGATCTCATGCACAGTGTCGTGCTTATACTCAATACTTCAAAGTTGCCAGGAGACTAAATCTTAAGTGTTCTCACCACAAAATGAAATTATAATCATGCGACATGATGGAAGTATTAGCTAATGCTATGATGTTAATCTTTTTTTTTAAAGAATTTTTTATTTATACATACAAGCTGGGGTTACAGGCCAGAGGCGCGGGGCGGCGAGAGGGTTAACCAGAGACAGAGCGGGGAGCAGAACAGGCAGATCAGAAAGACACTGCTGAGGGGAGCAGCGGGCGAGGCAGGAGAGGTCCGCCGCACCATGTGGGACCCTCCCCGGCTGGGCCTCGAACTCGCATCGCGCGCTGCCGACAGCTCCACAGCGCAGCGCCCAACCGCTGCACCACCAGGGAGGCCCCTATGATGTTAATCTTATCATAGAAAGAATAGTTTATGCCCTCATCAGTTTCACCCTTTCTATTCTTCAACTTGAGATGGTTCACTTAGAGGTAAAATGAGAAAATCATATTCATTGGTCTGAGTATATAGTTTCCATTTTTTTTCAGACCCTTTGGAAAGGACCCTTCAGGGTTATTATTGTGTCACACAAACATTTTTAAAAGTAACACTCAACCCTCATGTCTTGAGCTTAAATGTGTTCTCCATGATTATTATTAGTTGTCCATTCATCTGAGGAAGTTCTCTGAATGTTGTAATCATCAGAAGGTCTTCGAATCATACTTTTCCAATGAATATCTAATATTGCCTTTATGCAGGAAGAAGAAAATTGAGATTGAATAGGGCAATGTAAATAACTTTAACCTTTGTAACATTTCATTGCATAAAAAATATTTGAAGTGATATTATTAAAAGTTGGATATTTCAAATTCAGCATGTAAGTTACATAACTATTTGTATTACTAGCTCCTCTGTGATACACTTTTTAAAATAACGATGTCTGATTTGAAATCTTACTACTAGTTCATCTGTTAATAAGTTAATTAATACACTTAATAGGGAACCATCAGTCACCTTGGCATACCTAGATTTATGCTAACAAACGTAATATGAAGAGAGTGCTCTACCCACATATAGTTTCTTAATAAGTTTCCCCACAATACGATGATTTTTAATTGAGATTGAATGACAGATACTTTTATAGAGTGCTTAAAAATGGACTGCCTATTTACATCCATTAAAGAGCAAATGCCTTTCTTACTTTCTTTCTTCCTTCTTATCTCCCTTTCTGAGATCATTGCAATGCTCACTAATTTCTTCTAAATTAGCCAGTTTTCATAAAGTGGAAATATTCGAGATAGAAGTTTTAAATAAAAAACTTTCTGTCAAATAAAAAACTTGAGCAATTATAAGCTCACAATGGAAGAATGAATGAATATTTGTTGTGCCAGAAGGTGCTAGGTAAGCTTGTCTGTCCTTGGTTCAGTTTCTTAATTGGACTATCATAACTGACAAGTTTTTTGAATGAATTATGAGTACTTTTTAAACTCTATTCTTAGCATGTGATATATACTTAAATAGGAGTTAAGATGATTGAAGTAAATATTACAAAAGGGTGTTGGTGATATCAATTGACCCTAACAGTGAGTCTGAGATTGCACCTACAGATCCGCGTGGCAGGCATGCTCGCTCATGCTCGCTGTGCCTCTGAATGGTTAAGAAGTTAGCGGAACACGGGTGATTTCTGCTGCCCTTAAATAGCTGACCGGTGGTTTGAGAGGAATCTCATTCAGATGGTCAATGGGCTAATACTATCTTCATGTTATTAAATAAGTCTTTACCATTATTTCTATTATGTACTTATAGTAGTCCCCCAAAGCATTACCAGTAATTCCTGAGAGAATGGCATTTCCACTAAGAAAGGGCTTTCTTTTGAACTATGTAATACTTCTGTATTCATCTCATCTACTCATAGTTTTCATGGTGAAGAGAAAGCATTAACCAACAAGACACAAGGAACAGAACGCTAGGCATCTCTTGAGTTTTGTGTCATTATTTGAATTAATAAACAGAAAAGATATTGTGCATGTGTTGTCATATTATCATTATGAATGAGCTAATAATACATAATAATTCAGTTCCTTGGTTTTGATTTTTCATGTCATTTCAAAGTTGGTCTCATTTATAAGTATATCAATGGGTGTAGTCAAAAGTGACAAAAAACAAACTATTCTCTTTATGATCTCTTTTGTAATCAATGATAATGTGGCAGAAAAAAATTGGAAAGTGAAAACAAGGGGCCCAAATTCTGGCTGGATTCAGAGCTCCACTTTGCCCTTTGCTGTGATTTCATCCTAAACAGAATATGTAATGTGGAGAATTCTATAGATTAAAGAACAGAGATTACCTGCCTAATCTAATGCATTAGGTAGTGGAACATGAAAAGAAAAATGCGCTTGTGTGGAAAAATCTATCCTTTTCAATCCAATGCAATGGTCAGTAGCAAAGATAGGCATGCGATTCCAATTGCATTAAAATGCAGTTGGTGTACAACGAATTACGTTCAACACCTGAACAGCCAACCTGGCTGGGCTCTGCAGTTTCAAAAGCAGAACAAGAAGCCTGCTCCCCACTGCAGTTTCCAGGATGCCTCCTTTGGACCCCAGGAAAAGCCTCCTATGGATGTCAGGCCTGAGATGCTGGGAGGTGCTGCAGTGCAGGGCTGCGATGGCTGGTCTATGTGCATGGACTTTGCCTGCTAGCTCAGCAGTTGGTTTGACATGGACCCCCCTCAGGTTGAGGGGGACCAGCCCTGAATAACCTGGTTGATGCCTCGCTCTGGAGCCAAGTGCAAGTTCCCCTTCCTTGGAATCACTGACAAAGAGCCTTCTCTCCCTCCTGATTCTTTTGCCTGAAATCTGACCTGGGTAAAGAAAGATTCCTTCCTTTTCCTGTCTCATTGCAGCCGATATGGGAAGATGACCCAAACCACTGACCCGACGACAGTGACCAACTGCTGGACTAGGGTACCAGAGCCAGCACCTTATTGCTGATGAGTCACAGGGTAGGTGGAGAAGTTTCTTGGTTGATGGCTTGACTGAATGCGGTGGTAACTTCAGAAACTTTTCATTTTCTTACTACACTTAATTCAGCTGACACTCAAAGCCCTACCTGTATCCACTCTCACTTCTGTGTACCTGGCCGGCTGCTGGAAGTGATAAAAATGCAAAGCTGACTAAGACATGCTCCTGCCCTCTGCAGCTCATAGGAGGGTTGCTGTGAGTATGCCTCTGGGGGCTCACTCCAGAACAGAGGTTGTGGACTCACCCCTAGACCCACTGCACAGCAAAGTGAAGGCAAAATTAAAGCCAAGACTCCCATTCCTTTAAGGACATGGGTAGGAACTCAGGCCATGCGTCTCTATGAACCAAAGAGACCAGCAGGCTCTTGGGTAATAAATCCACAACTTTTAGGATATGTTAACAACCTCATTAATTTTAAGACCTCAAACTTGGGCAGAGAAATTTGACTGGAAAATTGCCGCCTGAAGGGATAGTGAGAAGTAACCAAACCTTAGCAAGTGGAGGGCGGCACTTGAGTGGTGGTGCTCTGTGCCTGGCTGGCTGTGTTCACCTGCTCTGCGAGGACGAGGACGCAGGAGGGGGAAGGGAGAAGCTTCGGCAGCCAGAGCCCAGGCGTGATGAGGGCCAGCGGGGCCAGCCCTCTCAGGCAAGATGTCCACTCCTGAATTGAGTGTGGCTTTTTCTTCACCAGTGTTTTATGAGAAGAGACAAGGTGGAGAGAGGCTAATAAGATTTACTCACCCCCAGTCTGTAATCATTTACTTGAGGAAAGGTTTGACCTGGCTTTTTGAAGGCTCCCCATATTTCTTCTAATTTATGTTGTGACTTTTATGTTGTGTAAAATATATTCTCTTCAGTGGCAAAAAATAAAGAAAATGCAGCTGGAAATTCTGAAGCACAGGGCATCTTCTTGAGGCATAGTTTAATGCATCTTTATTAAACTCTTTTTCTCAGTTGCTCTTTAATCCTTTTTAAAATTGAGCAACCATAATTTTTGCCCCGTTTCCTTTTTTGAAGTCTTAGTTCTCACCTTAGCAGGTTTGTATTCCATGTCGGGGGGCTGTGGCTCTGAACAGCTCCCCCCTCCCACCCAGATGCAGGGAATCGCCTTAGAGGAGGCTTGTGCCTGCAGATGACAAGACGGCAGTGGGGAGAATTGGCAACTACATAAAAAAGAGACACAAAATAGTCTCCGCCTACCAGTCAAATGCTGCTCCAGCAGAGCAGAAAACAATGCAAGGAAGGAAGATCATTCAGTAGAACATGATCCATTTTGAGCAATCTCTAATCAATTCAGGGACACCTCCTCTTCACCCCTCCTCTCCCCTCCATCATCTGTCTGCATTTGTGTAACTCTGAGCACAGCGTTAAGAATACTTTGACAAGAGTGTCATTTTAATCTGAATGTCTCAAACTGATTGGGGAAAAAAAAGTTCTCTCTTGCCTTCAACTCTAAAATAAAAGATCTGAGAATGAGAAAAAAAGTTTCCCCAAGAGATTTGCTTTTGGTGCCAAGTGTTAAAGGACCACTATGATGATGGAAACAATTTCAGGGTTGAAAGGGAGTGTGTAACATTTGTCTTCATTCATTAGGAAATGATTAGTCAGACCAGTCCTTTAGGGGTTCATTTCTTTCCACTTATAAGAACTTTAAGAGGAAAGAACTTAGAATTTGTAGTTGGTAATTTCAATTCAGGCTCTGTTCCCTATTATCTGTATCATGTTGCACCAGTCTTTCACATTCTGGAGTTTGTTCCCTTATTTATAAATAAAGATAACACCTAAATTAGGGTGATGTAAATATTAACTGAGATAATTATGGGGAAATGTTTCCTACAGCCCCTGGCTTGTATGGGCAATATTTAAAGTGAATAAGGACACAGTTTAATGTCTTCAAGATGGAAGCTTAACCTTGGGCTTTGGTTGGGGTGAGAAACAACCCCTAGACAGGAAAAGCACACATTGAAACCTACACCCCATGAATCCATCAAATGTACTCATATATTTCTCAAGCCACAAGAAGCCTTGAGCATGGGGGAAGACATCTGCCGTTAGAACCTTTCTCCTTCTTTAACAGAGCTGCTCAGGGGATTCTGAAACAGTGTGATTCTGCTCAGTGTAATTCTGAACAAATTAACACGGATGAGGGAATGCAGGTGAGTTAATGGGGAGACCTTATCTCACTCTGAAGTGTTTTCAATGCATGGGCCTAAGAAAAGCCTTGAGTTCAAAGTCTGAGGTAATGAGCAACTCATTTTGCCCTCAATGTGATTTGGGGGGGGAAATTTCTTTTTGTACCTGTATGGAAATTTTAGATTGTTATTACCGATTGATAATGGGATGCTCCAAGTAAAATCAGTTTTTTAAACTATTTTAAAAGGGAGCAAGAGGACCATTCCTTTTACAGACAAAATGAATATTCTGGTAGAACATTGAAGAAACATCAATGACTAGAAAAACTTAAATTGTTGCTTTAAAAAATCATTTCAGACATAGATGAGTAAATGTAATATAATATCCTGGAACAGATAAAAAAGATATTAAGTAAAATTAAGGAGCTCTGAATAAAGTATGGACTTATATTAATGATTACGTATCAATATTGGTTTATTAGTTATAACAAATCTTCCATAGAAATGTTAGGTATTCATAATAGTGGAAAGTGGGTGTAGGATTTTTAAAACTTTCTGTGCTGACTTTACAACTTTCCATAAATCTAAAATTATTCTAAAATTAAAAAGTTTATTTAAATAATGATTTCACATACAGAGAAGGCATTGAAAAGCAAAGAAAGGTGGGACAGTAAAAGGTTACATTTATGACTAAAGTTACAAAAAGGAATAGGAATATTAATATTCCATGCAGATTTGCAAAATCTGATGTCAGAAAGTTCAGTTTGCCTAGAAATAACAGAGTGGAAATCGAGCTTTTTGAGTGGGGGGAAGCTTGTTACAGTGCCCAACAAAACCACCAAGTCCTTGCTCACTTAAAAATAACCCTGAGAAACTTTCCATGAATGAAAATGTATATAATTCCTAGTTTTTAAAGAGCTGTGGGCTGGGAGCCAAAATATATTCTTGGACTCTATTCTTTCGGTATCCTAAACTAACCTATTGGAATGAACTGTTCTACTCAGCTGTTTGAAATTAGAAATCTGTCTCTGAAAGTAGCCATTTTATTCAAGTTGTTTTCAATGAAGCATTTGGGTGTGTGTTTTTTTTTTTTGTTATTTTAATGAAAAATTTCCACCACACTCAAAAGGATAGAGAGACTAGTACAACAACCCTCCATGTACCTATTACTTAGCTTCACCATATAACAAAATTCAACCAATCTTGCTTCAACTATTCCCTCTACCCTCTCATTTTTTCCCTGGAAGAATGTAAAGGGACTCCCAGGTATCAGAGTCATTTGCTTTTTAAATACACCGACATTTTTGGCCTTCTTCATAAATATTTATGATGCTTCTACTTGGAAATAACTATTTTAGGAGGTGAGCCTAGAGATGAGTCAAACATGGATGTTACTCCAAAAGAGCAGCTTAGTTTAGTGAGGGAGCTAAGACATAAACATAAAAGCCCAATTTATAGTTCAGAGAGACACGTGTTAGGACAGAGCCATACCTAGAGTGCTTGAGGGGTTGGAAGGGCTGGAAAACTTCAGCTGGGAGGCCTGGGAGAAATCTTTGTGGTACAGGTTCATGTCACTTGTCATGTCATTTGTCAAATGTCATCTGACATTTGTCATATCCACAGATGACAACTCGAATACAGAAGCAGCAGTGGGCAGAAGCATTAGCCCAGCCCTGGTCTCTGCCTGCTCCCTTCTCCATCAGATATACCCAGGGACAGGGAGCATCTCAGAAGAAATCTATTTCTCACAAAATGAAAATGGATTCATCAAAATCAATCAAGTATTAGAGGCAACTTCAGCCTAGTTTGGGGAGCGCTGAGTTTTCTATGAGCTTAACAGAACTAGGACTCAGAAATAAATGAAATGATTATAAAAAGCCAAGGTAATGCTAGTTCTTGCACCCCTGACTTTGAGATACACACCTGCTGTATTTGAAGATGTTAGAGAAAGAATTGATATTTATAGCATTATGTTTTTGTTGAGAGGTAGCAAAACATCAACGAATGAAGGGTATGGTGGTTGAACGAACTTTAAAAACCAACAGAGTTGCATCTTCAGGATGTCTGTGTGAGGTGTAAAAAGTATGAAGGACAACTAGGATGAGAAAGGAAGAGATGATTATCATAACAATTTGATTTTTCTCAGTGAAGTGAAAGTCAGATAACTTGCCAAGCATGGACCTAGGGTTTAACTGGAATCAAAGGAACCAACCAGAAAATGTGACTGCAGCAGGTTCTCGATGCTCGGGGTTCTTCCCTAGAATTTCCAGCAACTCAGGGATTGGGTGAGACCACATATGTGAGCATGAATGATTTATGTTACTCCATGATGAGGCACTGGGAAGCTGGGCCACCACCCCCAACCCTCTCGTCCCTGCCACGGCCACCCTGGAGCACATGGGAAGATGGCAGCATCACTGGATGGGGAGAGCTGGGTTCCCAATTCTTGTCCAGAACCCACCAGTAGGCCTTGACCATCACAGAACTGAGATGTGGTCTTTTCTCACATCTTGAGCTTTATTTGCTAAAGCAGCACAGAGAAGATAATCCTCATTTGAGCCACAATGAAGGTCAAGTTGAAGTTGCCTTCCAATGTATGTCTGCTGGATGTCTCCACAATTAGGTAAAACTAAGAACAGAGACTATGTCTCACACACCCCTCAGAGAACGTAAAATATTGAAAATGTAAGGAAGACAGCCTCTGACGACCTTTTGGAAAGCCTCTGAGGTTGACCCTCTGGAATTCCCATGCTTCTTGAAGAAACCTAAGATATTTCAGTTAGAAAAATAAGGCAGTGGTCTGAAAAGATAAGTCCGAGAAGAGTACTTGCATTTTCAGGGTTGTCATGTCCATTGTGTTCAAGACAACGAGATGATTGTGTAGAATGAGTTCCCACAGACAAAGCTTCAGTTGCAGAATCAGATCTGGGCCAGGACATTAACTCAGACACCATGCTGATTTAAAAATTATACTTCTCAGTTTTTCCTCCAAATATTTTGATCAACTATACAGTTTCAAAACAACTGGAGATGTGAGTCCTGGATATGGTACAGACTTGGGGAATGTTTCAAAAACAACAAAATCATGTTAGACATTTTGGAGATGATCTGTGGGTATCATAAGCTTTTGTACGTGGAAAAATAAAGCGGCCCCTGCCAACAGCACTGATGTGAGGTCAGCAGGTTTCCAGCTTAAGTGCCTACAAAACTCGAGGGAAAGAACGTGGAGGAAATATAAGTAACAGACTATGAAATCATGATAAAGAATAGAATTTCACAGTGCTTTGATAGACTCAGAAGTTTAGTACTTAAAAGTGAACTAGAACAAACATACAATTTCTTATAATAGAAGAAACTAATTATAATTAAATTTGTATAATATTTTGTAATAAAAAGGTATTTTCCTTAAATAGTGCCATTTACTTCTTACAACAAACGTCTGGGGTAGGTAGTATTATTAGTTCTATTTGCTGTAAAGCAAATGACTGGCTGTAGATATTATTCACTCTCTGTGAGAGAAATATTAGCAGACAGAGCCCTACAGAGCCCCTTCTGTTCTGGAGCAAGAGTTGGGTGAAGGGCCTCCCCGACGGCCCAGGGGTTAAGTCTCAACACTATAATCTCTATGGCCTGAGTTTGATCCCCGGCCAGGGAGCTGACGCACATGGCACAGCAGACCTCTTCTGTCTTGCCCACTACTCTTCTCAGCCATGTATTTCAGTAAATCCACCTGTTCCACTCCCCAATTTGTCTGTGGAGAATCCTCTCACTCCCCTCCCCACACCTCTGGCCTATACTTTGGTTTTTCTACACACACACACACACACACACACACACACACACACACACACACACACACACACGAGTTGGGTGAAAGTTTGGAATGATTGGGACAGAAGAAGTCCCTTGCCCGCTTCCTCAGTGGGCTCTCTGGTCTATCTAGGGTCCTTGCATAGTGGCCCAAGACCAGAGAGCAGTGACACCTCCCCATGGGTGCCCTGGCACTGACGTGCCCCATTGCTTCTTAGGTACATTTAACATTGTAACTGTTTCTCAGGTGAGCCTCTAATGACACAAAGGAGAAGTTTTCTTTTTTTTTTTAATATATATTTTTATTATTATTTATGTCTTATACATTTTGTATCCCCCTTGGGTAACCCACCACCAATTCACCCGTGATCCATCTCCATGGTCCCTTGGGTTCTTTTCTATTCCATTTTGTGTCCTTTTCCTTCCATCCCCCAGCCTCGTGCCCCCCCCCTCCCCACTGATTGTCTCTCTCCTATTTGGTTTCCTTATAGTCCTGTTATAAGTGAAACCATTCGATATTTTTTTCTCTTTCTTTCTGGCTTAGTTCACTGAGTATGATCCCCTCTAATTCCATCCACGTCGCTGCAAATTGCATGTGTTTATCTTCTTTCCATGCTGAATAGTATTCCATTGTGTATATGTACCACATCTTCTGGATCCAATCATCTATTTTTGGACATCTGGGTTGCTTCCATACCTTTGCTATTGTGAACAGTGCCGCAATGAACATACGGGTGCATGTATCCTTTCGGATTAGTGTTTTTGTGTCCTTTGGGT